>CM076579.1:799202818-799406076 GCA_034641835.2 Pinus albicaulis
ATGGAACATGCCTTGGTTGGTCATTTTATGGGAAATGAAGTTTGTGGATATGTTTTAAAGCAATGGTTGTGTTGGGTGTGTGTTATATTCTTTCCACGACTAGCACCATGTGTTGTACGTTGCGCCGGGTGCAACAGGGGGGGCGGCAGCACCCCGGCGAAATTTTTTTTGGTATGCGGCCCCACTCATATGTGGACCCACCCATGTTTTGTGCATGAGTTTGCACATGGTTTTGGGGTACGATGGTTTTCGACCCCTGGTATTTTGTAGATCTGGTCAAGGGAACTATGGTTATGTTCTAATACAGGGTTAATGGATTGGGGTTTATGTATGCTTTGGCATGTATATATATGTGTTGTAACACTAAAAGGAATATAATGAAAAATCAAGCTGGTCGTCCCAATTTGGGATCCAGGGGAAAATCTCTGTGTTTATCTGTTTTATGTTTTATGCTCTCGCTATTGTTTATTTTCTGTTATAAGATTCGTGTGTAGATAGTTTCTGTTCAGGGTTAAAACCTACAGGTTGGAGGCTAGTTAGCATGAAGTTCTAGGTTACATGTTGTCTTCCCATTTACTAGTTAAAGGTTAGATTTAATTTTAATTGTGTTAAAAATAGGATGTGAAGTCCATGTGCCTATAAAACTAGATTTAGGGCCCATTGGGCTCAATCCTTAAACATTTGGTTCAAATATTTGATCCACGCTTTAAAGTATTAATGATTCAATAGAAATTAGTGTTATTCCCAAGCTTACTCCTAGAGTTCTAGAGTAAAGTATGAGTGGAATTTATTGATAATAGTCTTGGTTTTTTCATTTCTTACTAGGTGGATTATTTGGATAAGGTATACAAGAGAATGGTGTAGGCTATAGTGGATATGGATTTAAGGGGAGAGATGCCATAAGAACTTGAGATTACGTGGGGTTTTCTTCTCTATGTATATAAGTTGGATTATTGGCATCTCCCTTTTAATCATCTAGATTTCCACAGAGTTGGTCATCCCTAGTGTAACTTTCAGAATATGGTCAAACTCTATCCCAAACTAAAAAAAATATGTTGTAAAAAAATGTTCTTTGGAATCTTTTAATCCATTGAGGTTAGCCTTAGGTAATATTTTTAGACCCTTAGTATTTTCTTTCAATCCTCTTCAGGTGGACAGTGTGGATGGCCTTTCTCTTGGAGTTTTACCCTTAAAATAAGTGCACTAAATAGATGATGCTATACAAGGTAAACCTTTGGGAATTCACTTTCAATATTTAAATGTTCTCCTTGTGTCCCTTTTCCCATCTCCTGATCTAGTTGGTGGGGAGTGTGTTAGCTTTGAAGACAATAGTGAGTCTCATTCTCTGTGTTCTTCCTAGAAATATGTGGGACCACGTGATCCTTTACTCTATCCATGATCAAGCACTTTTCCTGCACCTGATTCTAATTGAATTTCTTCAGGGGATTTGCATCGATAGGCACAAATGGGAAATTTTTTGCATGGTCCTTGATGTTGTACTCATCTAGGACTGTCAGGATTCTGGCCGTCTAGATAAAAAAGTTGGATACACCATCCAACCTATCCTGATCTCTCAGCCCATGCAAAACCATCTTTTCTCAAACTATCGAATCACAACCTCTTCTCCCTTCCGTTGCTGCTATGCTCAATAAAATACTGGATCTAGGCTTCTTGGCGAAAGAACCCCTCTAGAGAATGTGCTCCCCCTGAAAATTGATTTCCCTCCCATAAATCCTTCACTAGTTCTATTGAATCAATCCTATATGATCACTCCTCTTGATCAAACTCAAATTCCTTAGCTAGTCAAGAATCTGTCAAGTGACTGTTCTCCTCCCACTTTTGTCACATTTTCTAGGCACTATTATGCACTGACATAACCTATTCCACACCAACAACTCCTGAAAATCAGAAAAAACACTTATGATCTCGACAAACTGCACAAAAACTTCCCAAATTTGACTACGGCACCCTCCTGGTGTTGCGTCAGCCTCTGCGTGAGCAGAATGGCTCATCGTCCCTCTTCTGGTGCTATGTTAGCCTCTGCATGAGCATATTGGCTTTGCATCACCTCTCTAGAGCTGCGTGAGCAGACTGAATCTTCGTCACCCTTGCATGGTTTGCGTCCCTCCTGGTGCTGTGCTACCTTATTTTGGATATCTGCTACTTCAAATGCCCTTCCTGCAACAAATATATTCAACCACTTTTGCTGGTGGATGAACTTGATTTGTAATGCTTTAATACCATCTGAAAGTTTAAAAACAGAAACCCTAATGTTGTGCCTTGATCTACTTCGCCTACTTGTTTGATTAATTTAACAAGTTGTTTAACTAAAGTATTCAGAAAAATATTAGAGAAAATACAAACTGTAGCCTTCACATCTACAGATCATTTACTGAAAAACACACACATGTGACAAAATTACACAGATTTTTTGGACAAATGTCCCCGGAAAAACCCAATGTGGGAAAACTGGTGCAACAACTATAGAGGGTTTTATTATTATGCAGAATCTAAATACACCAATTTGGGCACCAGAAATGGTTTTCCCTACAAAGAAAATACATGACAGCTATACCTTATCACTCAAAGACAGAAAATATGGTTGATCCAACCCTCTGCGAGGAATTACAAATTTGAGCCCTTTCTGACCCAATGGAAACCCTCAACGCAGTCTTCTCCAGCCTCTGCATCAACCCTCTAGCCCAACAGAGCCTCTGTGCAGCGCAGGCTGCCCCTGTATCACTTTGGAAGGCTCTACGTTGCCTCTACGTCACCCTCTATGTGGCCTCTGTGTCAGCTTGGCTGGGTTGCATCCTTCCTACTGGCCTCTATCCTGCCCTGGTACGATGTTGCCTCGTTGTTGCTGTATTCTTGGCCTTAGATTAGATCATCCCTTTCCGATCTCCACCCCTCATTGCATTGCAAACTCACTTCAAATTCCTCAGCAAACGCCGCCCCAGAAATTTGACTTAGCTTCAATGCTTCTGTAATGTGTGTGTGTGTGTATTCTCCAACTGACCCCAAGTGCTTCTCTTATACTTTTCTCATTGGCAAACCAACGACTGTGATCTAATCTCTAATCAATGGCTCAAATTAAAATAATTCTTGATCCACGTCACTTAGAACATTTCATCACATGTGTAATTTAATTCACTTTATTTTTTTAAATTTCCCTAAGTTAGACTTAGGGCCCCCATTAAAACTTTTAATTATTTGAACAACTATTACACCGGATGAAATTTCTCCAAACACTTTCTGGGTCTTGGATATCTCGTATGTCTTATCCCCTCCACAAATTTTTGGAGCTAGATCACACCCGATGCTACCCCAAAATCTCAACAATAACTACTTTCATGTCTTGTAGATTGAGGGGGATGGAAATAAGCCATTAACTCCCTTCAAATTCAATTTCCTTTTGTTGGAATAAGAAGAATTTAAATCCTTAGTTATAAATAATTAGGTAAAATATCAAGAATTCATGGGTGACTTAGCTAGGAAGTAATTTGAAAATAACCTCAAAATGGTTAATAAAGTGGTAGAAGAATGGTCGATAAGAAATTGAGAGGATAAACTGAAAGTAAGGAGGTAAAAGAGGCAATTGTGAAGTTTCTCCAAAATGTTTTCAGAGTCATTTCAAATGAGAAGGCTTAGACCATCATAGTCCTTAAGGGGAAGAAACATGCTTTACTAGAGAAAGAAGTCAAATGCAAACTCAAGAGTCATGTCATATAAGTCCGTAAGATGATAATACTCTATGGAATATATGTATATACATAACACTTTATTAATTATTGAGGGGTTTCCGCACTGCATTATATTAGATATCATTTTTTGGGATTCAACTGCGTTAAGAAAGTCATTCAACTATGACCATTTCCATGAGAGGTATTTGTAATTGACTAATTTCTCATGATTTTTTATTAGTCCATTTAGCAGTCATGATTTTTTTTATTTATATATACCACAAAATTTGAAAATGTAATCTGTATCAATTACAAGAATATTCAAGTTGAAAAAATATAAATATACTTGATTATTTATACCTAAAATATATTAAAGTAACAACTTTCTCTATTTCTATATATATAATTAAAAGCCTTAATAACTTGAAATGAATAATATTTTAATTTTTATATAAAATGAATATTTTAAAATAAATGCTATATATATATATATATATATATATATATATATATTCATTTAAATTAAAACAATGTTCAAAAAAACTAATAAAATATAATAAAAGTATGAGAAAAACTTGCTCATCAATCATTTTCCAAGTCATTGATCTAAAGTATTAGACAATACTCCGGTAAACATGAAACCATCTAGCTCAAAAAGATATCGTAAACAAAACCATCATTTTCATTTAATTCCAAATCATGGAAAATTGAAAAAAATTAAGAATTAGGTACTGTATTTTTTTTCAAGAAGAAAAAATTAATATTTTATATATTTATGTAAAAAATTTTACATCAATAAATTTTGCAAATTTTGTATATCTTAATATTGTCTTTCATTCATAGATAACAATATCATGCACTCATCTCTCATATATCAAAATCATATCACCATATACATCAATAATAAGAAATTAATAACCTAGATACTAAAATATATTACCAAGTAGTCTCAAAAAACACCAAAACATAATAGTCACAACCCAAGAAAATCAACAAAAAGAAACCTGACTAGAAAATAAAGACATATCACCATATATATCAATAATAAGAAATTGATAACTCACACACCAAAACATATTACCTGTTGGAGTTATCACAGCGGAAAACATTAAACAACTAACACACAGCAGAAAACCATACACAGAAGACACAGGCATTAACGTGGTTCACCCAACCATTCTGGGCTACGTCCACACAACATAGGCATCGGCAATTTTATTAATGAAACAGGAGATTACAAACTCTCACACCCTCTCACACACACTGAAAACAATCCGTATGGATACCTGTTTTATAGCAAGGAGAATCTAACTGCCTCATAAATCCTCTCAACTCAAATTTAGGATGCATTAACTCCCTCCCAACAAACTGGAGTTAATCTAGCAACAAAATTTTTATTGTTGTCACCTACTGAGATTTTTGCCTATTTTATTCAAAACAGAAAATCTCAACAATCTCCACCTTGACAACAATTAGCCTGATGCCCTGTTATTATTATTTTATCTCTTCTGCAAGCCAAGAGAAGCCAAACACCAACGCAGCTTCTCCAACAAAACTGGTTTCGTGAACATGTCTGCACAGTTTTCCTTTTTATGCACCTTTTCAAGAGAGACTCCCTCGCTAGATAACATGTCTTAAAATGGTACTTAATTGAAGAGTGTTTGATTTATCATTATGGGGCCTAGATTCTTACCAAATGTATTGCACTTTGACTATCGTTACGCAACTTGATGTTATCCTCGTAACCTACCAACCTACCAAGCAAACCTTTCACCAACCGCCTTTACATGCGACAAAGAATGTATATTCTCTCGCTCAAGAGGGATAAAGCAACAATAAGTTTAGAAGCTTGAGATTCAAATTTAATAACACGCCTCCACTCGCAAGAGTAAAGACAATTCCAAGTTGACCTTCTCTTATCCAAATCACCTGCAAAATCAGAATCAACATATCCGCAAACAAATTCACTACTCTTATTGTAAGTGATACAATAACTACTTGTGCCTCTCAAGTACCGAAGAACCCATTTCACTGCTGACCAGTGTTCTTTACCCGGATTTGCCATGTACCTGCTGACAACCCCAACTGCATGTGAAATATCTGGTCGAGTACAAACCATCGCATACATTAAACACCCTACTACATTGGCATATGGAATTCGAGACATATAATCCTTTTCTTCATCTGTATTAGGACATAAACTCGAAGAAAGCTTAAAATGGGAAGCAAAAGGGACTGAAACAGGCTTCACATTGTTCATACCAAACCTCAAGAGTATCTTCTCAACATACTTCTGTTGTGATAGCCACAGCTTACCATTGCTCCTGTCTCTGAAAATCTCCATGCCCAAAATCTGTCTTGCTACTCCTAGATCTTTCATATCAAATGTCCTTGCCATCTGAGTCTTCAACCTGTTGATTTCTTCAATGCTTTTGCTTGCTAAAAGCATATCGTCAACATACAACACTAAGATAATGAACATGCCATTACTTAACCGCTTAAAGTAAACACAATGATCATATTCACTTCTTATATATTTTTGACTCAACATGAAAGAATCAAATTTCTTGTACCACTGTCGAGGCGACTGCTTCAGACCATACAACGACTTCTTGAGCCTGCAGACAAATTTCTTATTGCGATGCTGAACAAACCCTTCCGGTTGTTCCATATAAATTTCCTCATCTAAATCTCCATGTAGAAATGCAGTCTTAACATCTAATTGCTGTAACTCTAAATCCAGCAAAGAAACTAACGCTAACACAATTCTGATTGAAACTATTTTAACAACTGGTGAAAAAATCTCATGAAAATCTATGCCTGCTTTCTGAGAAAACCCTTTTGCAACCAGCCTTGCTTTGTATCTGTCCTCCGAACCATTCACACCTCGTTTTACCTTGAAAACCCATTTACACCCCACAGTTTTCCTGTCTTTCAGAAGCTCAACCAGATCCCATGTGCCGTTCTTACCTAAGGCCATCATTTCTTCCTTCATAGCTGCTTTCCACTTATCACTTTTCGAACCTTCTATAGCTTCCTGATAGCACAGAGGTTCATCGTCATTAGCAGTAAATGCAACTGAAGTAACATAATCATCATACCTTCTAGGGGCACGTTTTATTCTTGTCGACCTCCTTAAGGATGTTTCTGGTGCTTCCGCAATTGGCTGACTACCATCTTGCCGATCAGTATCTGAGACCTGTTCATGATCTAAACCTGAACCCTGTTCATGTTCTGATTCTGAAACCTGTTCATGACTAGTATCTGAACTATGGTCATCATGACTATCATTAGAAGTGTTGTCAAAATGAATGTGCTGAAAATCAAATACATCATCCTGTTTCAATTTACTATCTACATCTAACTGTACAAGAGAGGATTCATTATACTTTACATCTCTGTTGATGATGATTTTGCGGGTAGTAGGATCCCACAATCTATATCCCTTTGTTCCAACACCATACCCAACAAAGATATACCTTTTAGACTTTGGATCTAACTTAGTTCGCTGATGCTTAGGCACTAGAGCATATGCATCACAACCAAACACTCTGAGTTTAGAATAATCACAAGGGTGTCCTTTCCATACCTCTTGCGGAATTTTGCAGTCTATCGCCGTCGATGGAGATCGGTTTATCACATAACAAGTTGTTGCCACTGCTTCCGTCCACAACTCCTTCTGCAAACCAGCGTTACTCAGCATACTCCTTGCTCTCTCCAAAAGAGTCCTATTCATGCGTTCAGCAACTCCATTTTTCTGAGGAGTATAAACCGTAGTCTTATGTCTCTCGATCCCTGCATCCTTGCAATAGCTGTCAAACTCCTTGGAAGTAAACTCACCACCATTGTCAGTTCTTAAACATTTTATTGTTCTACCAGTGATGTTTTCTACCAATGCTCTAAACTATTTGAAAATTGTAAAAACATCAGACTTCTTTTTCATCATGTAGACCCACACTTTCCTAGAAAAGTCATCAATAAACGATACAAAATATGACGAGCCACCATATGACGCTGTAGGGGCTGGACCCCAAACATCTGAATGAATATAATCAAGTATCCCTTTACTAGTATGTTTGCCTATTTTAAACTTTTGTTTACTTTGTTTTCCAAATAGACAATGCTTACAGAAATCTAACTTTCCAGACTTCAGATTTGGAAGTAACTTGCGATCAGCCAAAATTTTCAACCCTCTTTCACTCATATGCCCCAATCTTTGATGCCATAAGTGAATGGAACTACTGTCATGTTCAGACACAGTAGACACAAAATCTGACTCTGTACCTCCTTCTAACTGAAATAGATTTCCTACTTTCTTAGCTTTCATGACTAGTAAAATGCCTTTATAGATTTTCATAACTCCACCTTGAATTACAGTTTTATATCCATTCGAATCAAGTGCTCCTAATGAAATCAAATTTTTCCTTAAATCTGGTACATGCCTCACATCAGTTAATATTCTAGTTGTCCCATCAAACATTTGCAGTTGTATACTTCCTATCCCAACAATATTGCAAGTAACATCATTACCCATGTACACGACGCCATCATCAACAGATCTATACGTCTTAAACCAGTCTTTATGGATACACATGTGGTTTGATGCACCGGAATCTAACAACCAATGTTGATCATGATTTGACATATTAACAGATAATACTTCGTCGCTCATACCTGAACCAGATACTGAACCTGTATCTGTGGTGTTAGCCTCCTTCTTTTATGTTGAAGAGCCTTCTTTAGCAGCCTGCTGTCGCTTCCAGCAATCCTTCTTCAGGTGTCCAGCTTTCCCACAATGCCAGCACTTCACCTTTGTCTTCTTTCCTTTAGACTTTGAACGAGAGTTGCTATGCTTACCCCCGGAGTGTCTCTCTCTCGAGCGACCTCTGGCCATCATTACCTCTGATGTAGAGGTGTCTGCATTCGACCTCTTCCTCGTCTCCTCAGACAACAAGGCTCCAACCACATCGTCAAACTCGATCTCAAACCGGGCACTTTGAGTTTTCGCCATCTTGTATCAGCAAAAAACACAATAATCTCGAAAAAACCAACTTTAAATCAATGAAGTTTGTGTTTTAAAAAAAAAAAAAATGCCTTTGCCTTAAAAAATAAACAAGCAAATATCTGCCCTTTGAACTTCACATACAAATTTCTGCCATATGCACTTATATGCCTTGCTTTCATACCATATGCAAATGGTATATTACAATTTAAATAATCCCCAATTTAAATTGATTATTTAAAAAATATCGATTTACCTCCACGCAGACCTTTTTGACCTTTTTTACAAAACTCCAAAATCGATTTGTGTTTAAAAAACAAAAAAGACTTCTTAATACCAGCGTTCAGCATAAACCAGCGTTCAAAGGCATATCGACTTGTTCAAAGGCATAAACCAGCATTTAAAAAAACTGCATAAACCAGCGATTGCATAAACCAGCGATTTGCATAAACCACGTTGTCAAATTTCAACGTACAACACTATTTTACCTCCACGCAGACCTCCACCCGCACCAGCAATCAATAGCACCTCCACGCAAGCGGACAGGATTTCAACACGGCCAGCAATGTCACCATCCTCCACGCATAGTCATACGCTCCTTCCGCAGCAACACGCACCAGCAATCAATTGATCCAGCAATCACATACGCACCTCTTTACGCAGGTGACACCTCTGCCATTCAACGCTTTAATTCCACCTCGCTGCTGAGTATGATTTCTGAGGGAAGTTTAACCCACGGCGCTGCCACTGTTCAACAGTCTCGGCATGCGCAGGTCCTCCACCAATAATCGATAGCAGTGATTATGCGCACCAGCAATCAGCACCAGAAAACAACGCTCCACGCAGGCTCACGCTGTCGATCTACAGCCTCCACGCAAGTTTATTCACGAGAATACTCTGCAGTCGACATTTTCCCTGGAAAGAAAACCTGGTTACATTCCTTCGACTTTCAATACACAGTCCACGCGTGGGGTCAATTTATCAATGCCATCACATGATCCGCAGAGAAGAAGGATCCACGCTGTAATACTTACAGCAATGCCCTTTCAACGCACCTACACGCAGGTTTACACAGCACGCAGGTCCAACACGCCTTTGCGCTCCACCTCCAGCACGCGCTCCAGCTGCACCACGCCTCCAACTTGCTCTGATACCACTTGTTGGAGTTATCACAGCGGAAAACATTAAACAACTAACACACAGCAGAAAACCATACACAGAAGACACAGGCATTAACGTGGTTCACCCAACCATTCTGGGCTACGTCCACACAACATAGGCGTCGGCAATTTTATTAATGAAACAGGAGATTACAAACTCTCACACCCTCTCACACACACTGAAAACAATCCGTATGGATACTTGTTTTATAGCAAGGAGAATCTAACTGCCTCATAAATCCTCTCAACTCAAATTTAGGATGCATTAACTCCCTCCCAACAAACTGGAGTTAATCTAGCAACAAAATTTCTATTGTTGTCACCTACTGAGATTTTTGCCTATTTTATTCAAAACAGAAAATCTCAACATTACCAAGATGTCTAAAAAAGCACCAAAAGATAATAGTCACAACCCAAGAAAATCAACAGAAAGAAATTTGGCTAGTTTGGTGGCTAGTAGCTACCAAACTCCCAACAACAAATTCTTCTACAAAAATAGTCCGTGACTCCAAACATTTTTTTAGAAAAGGCATCCCTCTTTAGTTCTCTGAATATATGTTGTATGTTGGTATAAATGAAAGAGTTGTACAATGTTTTGACCCTCTGCTTCTAATGGCCTTGTGAAGCTATGTTCAAATAGTGGTTTCCATTAATCCATTCAACCATCACTATAGAGTTGCCAAATATTTGTAGAGAGTCCAAGCCAATGTAATTTGCAAAAAATAATACCCCCATAAAGTATATGTTTTACCTTTCATATTGGAGTCCCTTCTACATCCCCATTGTTTCCCAGAGAGGCACATTCTACAACTCAATATGATGGTGATGTGTAAGTATGTCAAGTCTCCAATAAATAAAAACATAATTTTTTTTTTTTTTTAGCTAATGTCTGCTTAATAGTTCCTTTATCATATACATTGAATTTGAATTGACCATAAATTTACCTTCAACAAAGTTTTTTATCACATTAAAATTTCAAATTAGGTAAGATTTTAGACATCTTTACTCTTCACTAAAGCCAATACCATTTCTTAAATCAAAGGAAAAAGGTTAATTCAACACAAAGAATAGAAAATCCTGTTCGAATTTTTTTTAATATTTCTTTTAATTAAATATTTGTAAAACTGATCTTTAAAAGGAAAAAGCATAATATTTTAATTAAATATTTGTAAAAATAATCTTTAAAAGGAAAAAGCATATCCTATGGATATATTAAAATCTTTAAAGACATAAATATTTCCATGTCAAAGTTGTAATATTTGAAAATATTAATTTGATTCCTCTCTCGGTATGATAGATCAAAAGTTAGATGAATCTAGGACGATAGCCTAAAATTATGTAAATGATCCAAAATTATTACCCCATGACATCCATAAGTAGATACTCCCATAATCAATGGTGTAATGATCATTCGGATTTTACAAAAAATTTAGTAGAAAATGGGTGATATATGTTTTAAACAAGAAAGATTGATGTTTCAACCTATATAACATTTTAGTTTTATTCATATGAATTAAATATTTCAAAGTAGTTGTTCTTCTATTAATCTTAATGATACTATTTTTTCATTATTTTCATATTTTTATTTACATAAAAAAAAAACTAAAAAAATACATTTATATAATTTAGAAAAGATATATTATAAAATTGTATTTTAAGTATTAATAATTAATATATATATATATTTTATAAAATTAGAAATATTAATATTTATTTAAAATAAAATTTTATATATATATATAAAATGACATTTAAGGTGTAGGGGAGTTAGAATAATTACTGGTTAGAACTGGGAAAATTTATGACTTTGATTATAAAACTATAGAGTAATTAGAGCTTAGAAAAATATGATATGATCTTAAAATGGATGATATGATATAAGTATATCTAAACCACATGACAATAGCAATGATGAAAACACCTTTTTCAATAATTTAAATATATAGGTACGAGAGTTTTGTTATAAACGAACCATCTTGATTGCTTTCTATTATTTCAAAGCTAAATTTATCATGCAGGCAGCATGGAATATATTTGTTGTTAAACATGTTTATTTTTTAATGAAGATGTTCAATGCTTATTACTTAAATATATTTGTTGTTAAATATGTTTATCTTCTAATCAATATTTTTAATATATAGTCTTTCAATTTACAGTGAAATGCCATTACAATTGGATAATATTGAGAATAAACTTAACTCCATCCAAAATTGTATTGATGTTTTTTATATCACTGCGGAGTTATTAATTTTAACCATACAATTAAATTTTATTTTTTCTTTTCTTTTCTTTTAACATAATGTAACTTTGGGTTTTTGAGTTGTGGAGAGATAACATTGGTAGCGTGACGTCATCCATGGTACGAGGAATGGCCAAAAAGATTTATACATCACGTACTCATTGGCGTGTGGTAAGAGAGCAAAAAACAACAAGTGTTCTTTGCCCACTTGTGTGCTTTATAGCGATAAGGTATTCAATATGCTATACTATACTAGCGCTACTAAGAGACTAGGTATTCAATATGCTATACTATACTAGCGCTACTATACTATACTATACTATACTATACTATACTTACATGATGAAGGATTCCCGCACTACAAATACTTATTAATATTCTCATCGTAACAACTAAATAACATAACAGGAGGAATCCGGAAATAAAAAGTGAAGATTAAGAACCAGAACCCTTGACGTAGAAGTTGTTTATTTTGTTCCTATTTAAAATTCCTCCTCCTCCTCCTTCTCCTTGGCTACGATACGACGTTTCCATTCCATGGAGTGTTTTCTTTGTTAGCAACTCAACACTGGAAAAAATCAACATTCAATTCTGGAAAAGTGGGATAAATGGTTTTGGTTGCCGTATACGGATGATGGAAAATGGCAGAGTTTTGCACTTACTACATGTCATCTTCCTCCCTACTCACTTTAATTCTTCCTCCCTACTCACTTTAATTCTTCCTCCCTACTCACTTTTTTTTCAGAAAGAAAATTCTTCCTCCCTACTCACTTTTTTTTCAGAAAGAAAATTCTTCCTCCCTACTCACTTACCACATTCATAAATTCAAGAGGGTACATCCAGGTTGTAAATTCAAGTGGGGGTATGAAGTCATTTCGTTTGATCCTGCCGCTTCAATTAAGTGATCATACATTTCTTTATTTTTAATTTTACCTTCTCAACCATGACAGACCATAACCACATCGATTCCTATCTCTATCTCCATCTAACCTACACAGTCCAACATAATAAATTACGAGTATATGCAAGTGATAGAATCAACATCATTTTTTAATATATATATATACACGATCTTTTTTTAAATTTATTTAAAATAAAATAAAATTGAAATACTTTATTTTAATATCTTATTTATAAACAAATCTAAAGCATTCACTTTTATAGACTAAAATACTATTCAATTATATTATTTAATAAACAAACCAACGATAAGCATTCACTTTTATAGAAAAATTGAAAAAATTATATTATTTTTATTAAATTTGGTAACTAAACAAATAAATTATTACATTATATTTTAAAAAAATCAAAAAAATCATAAACTATTATTTTAGTGTACTGAAGAAATTATGCTCAGAATTTTTGTTATGTTTTTTATTTTATGTAAAGAGTGGATTTTGTTTTAATTTAATTAAATTATTACATTATATTTTTAAAAAAATCAAAATAATTTAAACTATTATTTTAGTATACTGAAGAAATTATGCTCAGAATTTTTGTTATGATTTTTTATTTTATGTAAAGAGTGGATCTTGTTTTCATTTAATTAAAGTCAATTCCAAATTTTTGTTATGTTTTTATTTTATGTAAAGATTGGATTTTGTTTTAGTTTAATTAAAGTTAATATGAGGAGGTTTGTTATGTTCTGAATTTTTGTTATGTTTTTATTTTATCTAAAGACTAGATCTTGTTTTAATTTAATTAAAGTCAATATGAGGAGATTTGTTATGTTAGTGTCGTGAAGAAATTATGCTCGGGATCTTTTATTATGTTTTTTTATTTTATGTAAACACTGATAATGTTTTAATTTAATTAAAGTCAATATGAGGAGATTAGCCATGAACATTAAAAAATAAAGAAGAAAATAGAGTGTGATATTTGATTTAAAAGTTCAAAAGTGAAAGCCCAATAAGAAGAACATTATTTTTTTTAATTGAAACAAAATCATAATAGATATTCAATGATAGTAATATACATAAATGATAACTGAAATGTATTGGAACATGACATTTATTTCTCTAGAATTTTGTAATACAATATGTTATTATGTTGAAATTATTTGGATATCTATAGTTTTACATATTGTTTTGTATAGTTTTTAATAACTTTTATGTCATTTTTAATGTTTTTTATGATTTTTTAAATCCATTAAATGTACAATTAGATTTGAATTAGCCATAAAAAAAAAATTTATAACATAAATATTTTATTTTCCTCATTTATATAATAATACAAATGTCATTGATTAATTATGCATTTTTTCAACACTAACAATGATATTTCATTTGATAAAATTAATGTAAATATAATTATAAGGGAGAAAAAGTTAAAGATGATCAAAAGTGATTTATCTTCCAAGTTAGACAGGAGATGTGTTCATAAGTCACAGTAGTGTTAAATTTATTTATTAAATGCATCTATTATTGAATAAACATATAAAGAGTAGAGGTTGTCTTGATATATTAGAGATTGGATATTAAGTGAATTTTTAGGTTGAAATCCTTAAATGGTTAGATTCTCATAATATATATAAGCGAGTCAACTCTTCATTGGATGTTCACAAGTATTTCTATGAAAAAAATTCAGTTGATTTATGGGAATGGTAGATATATGTAAATCTTCTATTAGTGAGGAAAAATATTAATGCACATCATGGAATATTAGAAGACAAAAAGAAGAGTCAAATGAACCTTCCTAATATGGGAGTGAAAATAATCACATGGATGCATGTGAAACATAAGTGTTACTGAAGAGAAAATTTATGCAACCTTACTATGAATTCTCTAGAATTAGTGTAATGGGAAGTAATAGAGAAAATATTTTTTTGACCTTTTTTCAATGTTAGCTTTAGAGAATATCAACTTTCTTAGTAATTGGTGATGTATGAGGTACACTAACTAATATGATGATATCCATATGTTGACATATATATTATTTTTATATAATAGGAATGCAATAACAAAGTTTCTTATGTTTTAAAAAATATAAACTAATGGAATATATATATATTAAGAAAGGTTTATTTCCCCTCCCATGATGTTTTGGGTCATAAAAAAATTCTCAATGATATATGTATAGTGAAATTGCCAAAGAATATGTGACATGGGCATGTGTTCCTTCTCCACATTATGGGAACGCCAACATTGTGAGAAACAATAATAATGTGTTCCTTTCTTCTCATCATATGCATTCTTATATTGAGAGAAGGGGCATGCATTCCTTCTCATCATTCCAATTCCTACATTGTGAGAAAAGGAATGTACTCGCTCCTCATCACTTAAAAACTTAGATAATGAGAAAAAGGATATTATCCTCTTCATCACCCCAACAGCTACATTATGATAAATGGCATGTTCTCCTTCTCCTAATCACCTAAGTTCTTACATTCCAGGAAAATCCTCCTCCTCATCACCTTGAATACGTAAATTGTGAGAAAGGGAATATGCTCGTGCCCCTTATCAACCCAACACCTAGACTATGAGAAAATCCATCTACTCCTCATTAGTGGAATTCCTACTTTGTGAACATATGCCCATTATTTTAGTTACATCCCATATGATACATTTCTTTAGCAAGCAATATGAATTCAAGAGTGACAATCTCCCTTGACACCCATTAGTAGTTAATGTAAGTATACTCCAATGGATGCATCTAAGAGGTGGGATGGGGATGTGTGGGGGTGTTGGGTTAGTGTCAGTCTTCATTATATTGAAGGAAATATGATACCATATTATCCCTAGGGTCTCGGGAATATTTCAAATTATATAGCTAGGGCATATTCATTGTGTTGATGTCTTTCTATGGCAAAAAAAGGAAGGTGTTAGGTCTTATTATTCTTTGGAGATTCAATGTTTTCATAGAAGAAACAATTGGGAAATCCTTTTCTTTAATTTTTGATATATTTATATTTCATTTGAGGAATATACATGTTCTTTCCCTTGAGGGACTCTATGAAAAAAATAATTGAAGCCATTACAAGGATATATTTATCAACATGTCACATGTGGGACTTGAACCCAGGTGGGGAGGACAACTTCTCCCAAACACCCAAGCTACATCCAATTGACAAGTATAGGCCAATCTAATCTAGAAGGATTCAAATTAAAAACTCTCATCCAAAAATGAGATCTCTCTATTTTCAAAAGAATCTCATCCTTTCATTAAAGAAAAAATTGAATGAGGAGGAAAACCATTGGTAAGTTATCAATAGCCTATACACGTATCCCTAGAACATTGTTAGAGGGTGGGATTTTTGACTTTAGAATAATCACATGAATTCAAGATTTAGTGATTATTAATATGCACAATAATCAATATAAAGTATTTAATGCAAACATACTTTCCAAGCCTCATCAAACATGGTTCAAGTAACTTGATTCACTATGCCCTTATGAAAATTCACATTTGGATCATGGATATTCAAAGTTATTCGATGTAGTATTTCAAGCAAAGTGGGAATATGGTCAAGTTGGGCTCTTTGCAATGGTGAAATTGAAGTTATTTTATGGTTTTTTATTTTCTAGTTTTCCATCTCTATGGGTGTTTCAATGTTCTCTGGTTTGCCACCCCTGCATCTCTCAGTTCCTTTGAGATGAATCATCCCCATATCCTTATTATTTCCCCTCTATATCTTACTGCACCTACATCAATTGTCTTTGAAGATTGAAGGCAAAGGTTTGAGTAGTCTTTGATGCAATTTGAGTTAGAGAAATATCAATGGGAAGTATTTGTGGTTTGAGGAAATTGATCTTCTTTGATATTGGTAACTTCTTCCTTATATTCCAATTTCAAAAATAGGGCAAGTCACATCCTAAATAATTTTTTTTTTTTTTTTTTTTTTTTTTTTTTTTTTTTTTTTTTTTTAATTTAATTATTATTATTATTATTATTTTTTAATTATATATATATATAAATTAATTAAATTTTTTTTTTCTTCAGTGCTTTGGAGGTTTAATATTTCTAGGAGGGCTCAAAGATTTTGTTTCAATCTTCCTATGCCAAGCTAATAGTTCACCCTATACCTAGACTTAATTTGAATGGTTTGGAGCTATAGGGCATGCTCCCTATTTTAAAAGGGTTAAGGCATGCTACTCCTAAATGTTAGAAATTTTTTACTCATAATAGGTCATAGAAAATTATTTGGTGCTTGAACCTATAGGAACAAAAGTTAGAGTTGCTATAAACAATTTTGATGTTAAAAAATTTGTATAGTCTTACCTCATCACAAGGAGATAAACCAAGTCAATTGTAGTGCTATGATGGTAGTTTCTTCTAAATTTTTTGAATTACAAAAAACATGCACCATTCACAATGCTAATACAACGACCATTTTTTTTCTCACAGAACAAAGATCATATTCAATGGAAACTAAGTGAAACAATGAAGCTTAATTCTCAATTAGTGAATGAAATCTTTCTCCATGACTTCTAGCTATCAAGGAACTAATAATTCACTAAAATCTATGCCAAAAGAATATGAAATGATTCACTAGATTTGCAATCCAATGGAAATTGAAGGCCCAAGATCCCCTCAATCTAATGAGGAGCAAGAAGAGGAAGGAGGTCTCCATTTATGTCATCAATGATATGTATTTTGAGTAGTATGCATTTTAGGTAAATTTGTTAAACAAGCCATGTATAGGCCGACTTGGAATCTACATTTGGTAATGAATTTTTGATATCACCCAAAGGGGGGCATATGTGGGGTTAAATGTTTATGGTATGACCTCAGGGGACAGTATATATGGGGTTAAATGTACATATAATGTGTAATTATATTTTTAATAGGATAACCTTGATAATAAAGGGACCACATGTGAAAAGTGTGAATAGGTATATATAAAGAGCATGTAATCATTATTGAGGAGTTGCGATTGAGATGTATGAATGTATTGAGTTATGTGAATGAGTTTCTCTTATTATTTAAGGAGTTATTGTGCAAATTATCTCTATTATCTATCTTGGGGTTGTTCTCCACACTCACATTTGTGTGTATGGTGTGTACTTTTGGCTTTTTATGTATTTGGATCATAATAATTTATTATTATATCTTGTGGAAGGCTAAAGGAATCAACCCAATATAGCATGCTGCTAACTTTAACACAACCTTTTTTTTGAATAAATATAAAATCTAGTTTAATTAATCACAAAAAATTTAGAAGAAAAATGAAAAGAAATTGTAGAGATCATTTTAATTTAATATTAAAGAGGAGGCTAATAAAAAATTAAAAAAAAAATCATTTAACATTCAAAATGATTTTACTCAATCATATATAAATGGCAATTACTTTTATGATATCATTCAATTTATTGAATCTTTAACTTATATGTTGTACATCATCCACATTTTTAAACAACACATATTCTTGCCATAAATATTCTAAAAAATAATTATCATGAGAATCTCCATTTTTATAAGTTTTACAATCCTATAATTTTTATGATAATATTCTTATTCTTCTTTAAAGAGCCATCTACATGAACTGTACTTTTTTCAATCAAAATGACTTTTATGTTGGTTCCAAATTTTTAATAGAGTCTTAAGAAATAACTTTGATTCGCTAAAATGATTAGTTTGAGGAAGGGCTCATGTATTACAATTTTCTTGTGCAAAGCAATACAAGTTATTTCATTTCAATCTTACATATTTTAAAAGTTATAATATGAATTTTTCAATATTCTTTTAAGTGCAAATATCTAGATGTTTACTAAAGCTTTGAAAACTTTTTAAAATAATTTTCTTAATATGGAATGATTAAAAATTCTTTATACCTCGCCAAATTCCTTCAATGTATAATTTTTAGTTTTCATATATATATATAAGATATCGATAAGAAAAAAAATTAATAAAAGAAAGAGAGAGATTGATTTTTCCACTTCAAATTGTCACATCTACATATAAAAATACCAAAAATATTAATATAAAGAAAAAATTATATGAGACAACAAGAATTCATTATATATGAAATTATTTTAAAATTTGATATCATTTACATTAAATATTTTTTTTGGTAAGTTGGGTAGGACCTGTCTTTTCATTATCATTCAAAAACATACAGGTTACATCGATATGCTAAATGGTTAGGTGGCCTCAACCTATCCCGAGGGAAACCAAGTCTATTGACCACTTAACAACATGATAAGCCATCTAGAAACAAAATAGAATAAGTCTATCCATCCATGCTAAAAATGTCTAATTGTCCTTAAATTGCCTAACATCTAGATATCTATAAACATATTGAAAATACTAAAAAGACAGAAACTACTGCATACACTAATAATCAAAACAGAGGTGATACACCAAACTACTCATCATCAACTGAGTCAACCAAAACCAGATCCTTTGCACTTGACTCGACAAGTTCAGATTGTGAAATGCATGGGATATGCTTTTTTATGTGGCTGAGGCGACCACTTTGCTTCTGTAGCTAGAATTTGATTTGCTGGAAATCCTGAATATAATATGGGAAAGCATGAGCGGTTGTGGCTGAGCTTGAAGGAATATGCTCCAGGGATTTGACCAGGAGGCTCTTCATCAACCAATACAAGTGAACATTCTGCTTTTACCGAGAAGTACGACCCCAAGAATGCCCATGGTTAGGCATCGGGGTTTTCCAATCATCTAAGTCAAGGTCCAATAGTTCAGCTTTCTCATTTAACTCTGCTTCCCATTAAGCTATTAGCTGATGAATCAGGGCAGAGCCTACATGATATGAAGTAGAAAATTCCTCAATGATCCTGGAGGTGGAATTATGCCCACGAGTTTTACCAACGGAGGTGCTGGGAGTATTGGATGTTGTGGTCGCTTTGGTCTGCTTTCCAAGACTACAAGAACCCCGGGTGGTATTTCCTTTCCCGGAAGCAACGCGAGCCATAGTGCTGGAATTGTGGGACAAACAAAACAAATGGAAACCAACAGATTTAAAACCAGAATTCCGACCCAAAGTGAGTGGAAACCCAGGAGTAGAGTGTTTCCAGGGGTCACACCTAACCAAGGGACCTGTCAAGGTAATCAAATGTGAGAGCCACGACCCATACAAGACCCAACGTCATCTCATTTTGCATTCCAAGAACCCGAAATAGATGTAATCCCAAGACCTATAGATATAAGTCCAACAACAATCAGAACAAATGAGGGCATAATAAAAAACCAAACCATTTCCATGTGAAGACCTTGATAATTCACGGTCGCGACCACAAAATTCTGAAATTTACATTAAATATTTAAAATGAATAATCATGGAATTTTTTTAAGCATTTAATGTATTTGTATTTATTATTGTTGATTTTTTCCAATGTTTTAAAAAGGTACAAAGACAAGAACATATACACATTTTTTCCAAAGAACCTTCAAATTCCCAACTCAAAGGAAATATAAAACAATTTTCTTTTATATTATGCACTTTTCAATATAAATTTACTTGATTTATGGACAATATATCTAATTTATATAGATTTTCTTGTAAATATCAACCACTTCAAATATATTATTTTGCTAGGTAGAAAGAAAGTTTGTTGTCCAACTTCACTTTATTTCACATTGAATGTATCTCAAATAAATACAATTTTAACATACTACACCTAAGTTTTTGAAAAAAAAGCATGTAATTTATTATTTTCCAAACAAACTTTAAAGAAATGTGAAAATTTTCAATTTCCCTTATAACTTTTAATAACTGAGGAGTAAAATTGTGTTGATAATAATTACAAGAATTATTTGAAATTGGATTTTGAATATTGTGATTTTGTCCCTTTAAACAATGGTATTTTTTAAAATGATTATTTTACTCTTAATACCAAGTTTTAAACTAAAACCAATTATAAAAAAATATTTAGAATACGAAAATAAATAAAAAATGAATTATTCAAAAATATATTCAAAATCATATAATAAAATAATACATTAAAACACATTTAATCAAAGTTAAAAAAAACTTAAGACAAACAACAAACGCATGCAAATTTACACTAGACTTCCTCAAAAGAGTGTACAAAACAAAGAATACCTTATTCTCTTTGGTATTTTAGTTCAGGCTAATTGAAAATATTCATTCATAATTTGATGATAATTTGCTAATGAAAATGTTAAAAAATGTAAAGAATATGTGAGAAACAAATTGAAAATAATACATAAAAACACTTAAAACAAAATTTAAAATTATAATGAATTTTTATATGCTAATAAAAAACACATATCTTGAAAATATACCAACAATATCACATATCTTGAAAATACACTGAGAATATCAAAACCTTTTATTGAATTGATTTCAAATATATGAAATTAAAACTTTTTAACAAAACAATTTATAATTATGAAGTCAACATCCTTCAAATAAAGTCAATCATATACTTTATTTCTGTTAGAAGAAGCTTGTGTATAATCATCCGTCTTATAAGTTTAAGAAACTTAACAACTTTAGCATCAATATAATCTTTATCACACAAAATTGATAAGCTTTCCCAAATTACATCAATTAAATTTCCTTTAAACTGATAAGTAAAATTACCATAACCTTTAGAACTTTACACAAACATTATGGTAAAGGTATAGCTTTTGTTACATCATGCTTATTATTCTTTCCGAACCAAATCACGATAAAGTAGCTTGGTTAATTGGCCTTTGTATCCTTTTTACATATTTGTTTGGAAAAAAAATAATACAACACCCTATAGGAGTCAAGGTGCTCTAAACACTTGATTAGATAAGTGGATATATATATCTTCTCTTTTTTACCCAAAATACAATATCAAATATTTTAATAGAAAAATTCAAATATTTTAATTAAAATGTGTAGTGTTTTCAATTTTCACTTTCAAATATAAATTGAATTTTCACTAAATTTATAATAGAACAAATCTTAAAAAAAAAAAAAAAAAAAAGTTACAATCCTTCTTCAAAAATTTTAATTATTAAATGAAATATTACACCGTATGCATTACAAAATGACATGAAAAATATCTTAAGCAGTTGTACCTTGCGCACTTAATTTTCACGAGTGCAACCATTTCTAACATTCATCTCTTTTGTTCAAAAATGAAAATTAAAACATAAATTTATTTTTTTCCAAAAAAACATTAATCTATCTCATTTAGTTAAAAATGTGTTTACTAACCGTTTTTTTTTTTTTTTAAACATTAATTGATCTCATTTAGTTAAAAATATGTTTACTAGTAATGCGTCAATAACACATTCTTCTAAAGCTGCAGGCACTAATGGTTCAAGCTTTTTTCTTAAGTAACAATATTGAAAATTGAATATTTGATAATTTTTATAGAAAACTAAGACAAAATACAATATAGAAGTTAAGTCATTGGGTTTGGTGAACTTAATTGATTAAGTTCGAAATTCACTGAATTTTAATCTCTTCCTAACTTAATCCAAAAAATTTGGCGAATTTAATCGCGAACACCAAAGGCGAATTCAAAGTCAAATTTTAACGGCAAACATAAATGATTTTTTTAAAAAATCGGCAAAAATTCGTTTTAAAAATTCAGCGACAAGGTTTCATTTTGTTTTTTTAGGCTAAAAAGCTCGATTGAACGTCGTCACGATTTTCTCACTGCTCCTCTGCTCACTCCTTCGCGGCTGCTCCTCTGCTCAAAGACGCTGCCACCATGCAACTCCAGCCTCAATCCTCCACAATCCACGGACCACCGTCTGATGCCATCATGCTACTGCTCAATGCTAGTGCTCACAAGAGTTCTGTCAAGAACCGACGCCACCGTCTCACCGCTCAACACTGCTCACCGCCACCGAGACTCACGACTGACCGCCACCATGCTCACTACTCAGAGCCTCAATAACCACCGACCGCCGCCACCGTGCTACAAGCCTTCCCTGCAACTATGGAGTGTTCGGCCCTCGGCCTTAGCAGAGTCCAGATTGCAGCACGGCTCCAGCCTCCACTGCTCCAGCTCCTCTCCACTGCCTCGACCCTCCTCTCCACTGTCACGGCCTACTCCCCAGTGGCCCACAGTGCCACACTGCACAGTCACTACAGACTACAATCTCCACTCCAGCCTCCAGGTAAGTCAGTTTAATTTTCTTACTACAGTTAAAAAAAAAAAAAAAAAAAAGTTGTTGCTTACTGTGACTAAAAAAAGTGAAAATTTATTATTTATACACATTTTTAAAGAAAAATCAGTCTATAAAAAATTAAACAGTTTAAAAAAAAAAATTATTTACAAAAAATTTCATGCTGCAAAAAATTAGAACTAACTCAAATGTAAATTTAAAAAAAATGTAGACATTTCAACCTTTACTTCATCAATCAAAACCTTCAGATTTCAATGGCACCCCCAAAATCAATTGTTGTAGCATGGAATTTTGTGAATAAAGAAGGGAAAAATCTTTTGTGTCAGCTTTGTGGACATCAATTCACTGGATCTTTAACTAGAGCAGTGGATCACCTTCTCAGTATTAGCAATGGAAGTGGAGGTGGTGTTGAAGGCCGCACTAAGATCTCAGATGAACAAAAAACCACAGTGGAGAAAAGCTATTTCACTTCAAAGACATAATAGGAAAAAAGGGATAAGAAGAGGCAGCGAATTGAGAGGGAGATTGCCATGTCTTCCTCAAACACCATTAATTCAATCTCAACCATTGGTGGATCAAGTTCTACTGCCGTAAAAACAGGTGGAACTAAAACATTAAATAAATTCTGGAAACCTATGGAGAGACAAGAATTTGATGATGTTGTTGCAGAATTATTTTATGCATGTGAAATTCCCATTAATGTTGCCAGGAGTTCATATTTTAAAAATGTAATTAAAAAGGCCATTGATTTTGGGAAGGGTTATGTTCCTCCCGGATCTGAAGCTTTAAGGACCACTTTGCTAAAGAAAACAAGAGACAGAGTGATAGAAAAATTATATGAGATTAAAGAGTCTTGGAAGTATACAGGATGCACAATTTTGAGTGTTGGTTGGTCAGATTTGTGTCATTGCCCATTGATCAATGTGCTTGTTTACAATCCTCAAGGGGTACTTTTCTTGAAGGCAATTAATGCAATGGATCAGGTGAAGACATCAGAATTTATTTTTGGAATTTTGGATGAAGCAATTTAAGAGGTTGGGGAGAAAAATGTGGTCCATGTTATTACATATAATGCATCAAATTTTGATGGTGCAGGGAAGATGATTATGGAAAAGTATAATCATATTTACTAGACCCCTTATGTAGCTCACTGCTTGGATTTGATGTTGCATGATTTAGCCAAATTTCCTTGGGTCAATGAGACAATACGAAGAGCCAAAAAAATTGCAAACTTCATCATCAACCATCATCTCACTTTGAGCATATATAGGAAGAATGCATCTAAAGAGTTGTTGAGGCCTTGTGATACAAGGTTTGTTACTTTTTATGTTACTTTGAAAATAGTTGTTGCGGAAAAAGCAAGCCTTAGAGTTGTTTTCTGCAATACAGTGTGGGAGAGATATCCCCTTTCAAAAAAAAACTAAAGGGAAACATGTTGAACAAATAGTGTTCAATAATGGCTTTTGGGAAAATTCAGACAAGGTTTTGTGGCTCAATTGTTAATGTGCTCCGTATGGTTAATGGTGACAAACCTTGTAAGGGTTTTGTTTATGAAAGCATTAATCATTGCAAAGAGGCCATTGCAAGTGCTTTTAATAATGTGGAAGTTGATTACCATGAGATATGGGAAGTAATTGATCAAAGATGGAAAATTATGCATAGTCCATTACATGCAGCAGCATGTTATTTGGACCCTAGATTGTTTGGGTTATCAATACATAGGGATGAAGAATTCATGAACGGACTTATCCAGGCTATTGAGAAGCTAAATCCAGATCCAACAATTGCAGGTTTGGTCAGATCTCAGTTGAGGGAATACAGGTTAGAAGAAGAGATATTTGGTACACAATCAACAAATGATAGAAGCATAAGTGATCCAACAGTATGGTGGGATTTTCATGGTCCAGGGCCACCAGAATTGCAAAATTTTGCAATCTTAAGTCAAGGATCAAGTGCATCAGTGTGTGGAAGGAATTGGAGTTCCTTTGACCACATTCATTCCAAGAAAAGAAATAGATTGTTATCTAGAAGATTAAAATATCTTGTGTATGTTCATAGTAACTTGCAGTTGGCTTTGAAAAATGTTTCTGAAGAGTCATCCAATTACTCTACTCCGTGGATCGATCCTGTTCCTAATGCATCGGGGGATGAAGCTGATTTTTACAATGATAGTGACATTGACAGGGAATTGAGTGATGAATCTGATGCTGAGGCATTTAGTGGATTCACAACCCCTACTGCTCTTGATGATATAGAACTTTTTGATATCACAAGTGGGCCACGAGAACATCAAGAATAAAACTTGTGTTCTCGTTTTAGACTTCTAGTTTACATTTTGCTAGACTTATAGTTTACTTTTTGCATGAACAATATTCTAAAACTGCCAAACTACTTTGAAGTTTATATATTTTGAATATTTTTTTATCAGATTGTTTTCAATATATGAAATATGATATGGCCCATGGTTTTGTTGAATTTGATATTTGAAGATGGCCTACTGTTAATGTCTATGATGAATTTCTCACCTTGTTTACTATGTATGGAAGATTGAAGTTGGTTCTTTATTGGCAATTTGGCACTCACTTTCATGGTTTATATGTGGAAATGATGTAAATGTTTGAGCAATAATCCTATCATCTATGTGTTTGCAATGTGCATTATTTATTTATTTATTTATCTTCCCTGCCTTGCACTTGGTTTTTTTTTGCTATATATTGAATGATGAATGTGACCTTTGACGGGCATTTTGCCGGTCACAGTTTTTCTTTTAAGCTTGTTTTTAAAATTTAAAAATTTTGTATAATTGTTTCTTATGACTTGTATGAAGTTTACAAAATGTATTTTGACGGTTCATTAATTTCTGAAACGTTATTATTAGTACAACCACATTAAAAATATTAATGTTGTTGATGTAGCCTAAGGCTTCATAAACATAACAAAAAAATATAAAAAGGTTATGAGTCAACTTTAACTTGAGAAAAAAATAATTTACACATCTTATTGTAAAATGGACTATTTTGTTAAATAAAATTTGCTTATATAAAAATAAATATTATAAATAATGATGAAGAATTTATCATGTAGGAACTTATTAGAATTGGAATAATCTCAAATCTCACATAGATATAATTTTTTAAATTTATTAAAAGCAATGGACTATTTTGCAAAATAAATTTTGCTTTTATATAAATGAATGTTATAAATAATAATGAGTAACTTATCATGGAGAAAATTATTAAAATTGGAATAATCTCAAATCCTTAGGAAATTGGTGGGGATGAAGTCATGTTACACAAATCTATTTTTTTTTAATTTAGTTAAAGTCAATGCAACCTAACAAACTCTATAGAGAACTGCATTTTTTTTTAATTTATTAAAAGTCAATGCCACCTAACAAACTCTATAACAAAACTGTTGATAAGCATTCAGACTAAGCATATACTTAGCATATTCCCTTGAGAATCAATCTAGGTCTTCAATTAAGAAAATTAAAAAAATCAACCGATCCTCATCCACCTTAAATTGAAATAAGAAGCCTTCCACAAATATGACTAAAAAAAAATCTTATAAAACATATAAGATGACCAACATAATAAAACTATTGAATGTTATCAATAAATAGTTTACATAATCTAAAATATACTATCAATAAAAATAAAACATAACCTCAACACACTTAATAGATTTATACTTCAGCTCTATAACTTACTCATTTATTTATTTTTACACAAGAAATCATAAATTTCAATATCCTTCCATTAAATTTATAATTTAACCATAAAACTTTATTTATTTCATTATGATTTTATTTCATTATAACTTTATTCATTTCATTATGATTTAACTTAATGACCTTACGCCTTTTGTTTCTTATTTTATTTGATATCCATTTTACTTCAAAATCAAATTATTATTTAACATAGCTCTTTATTTTATTCCACTATTAACCTTGTTTTTCGACGATCATATTATTTCACTATTAACCTTGTTATGTCACTGATAGTGACATTTAGTAATCACGTTTTGGTATTAATCAAACAAAATTTTTAAATATTTTTTTTTTCCAAATAGTTTAACATTAGGTTTTGGGGTTCCCAAGGTGATGACGGTGGCCCGCCGTCACCATAAACATTCCATTTTCCAATGCTAGTAATCATGTTTTGGTATTAATAAAAGAAAAAATTCAAATAAAAAAATTCACAATAGTTTGAGTAAGCTAAACATTCGATGGAAGGGCCTTTGGTTTTTGTGCCCAACCCTCGCCCCCCACCCCCTCGGCCGTCGGAGAGGTTCTTTCGGCAAGCCTTGGTCCCACGACCCCCCTCCCCCAAACCCCTGTCTACCATTTCGATTTACTCAAATGTTTTGAAACCTCCCATTGACATTGACATTGTCGTTTCCAAGATCTCGTTTCCTCCCATGACAGACTGCTCACCTACTTCGCTCCAACAATGAATGCTTTTCCCTGTGTTCCATTCTCGCGTTCCTTTGAATTTCATATCCCCTCGTTTTTGCGCTGGTATGTAACCAAAGGAGTGTAGCGCTGGTTTAACACATGAAAAACCTACAAATGCGTTGGAATGAAATTGTTCGCCCAGGTGCCATGAACGAACACACCCGACCATGCACACCCAATGGAATTTAACAAACAATAATTCATTCGACAGACCTGTTTGGTAACTCGACACATTTGGGGATTCTTTGTGTCCTCGATAGCTACCGTAAGAATGTCGGAATGGATTTTGTTTGTATTCTACCTGAATACTTTATTTCAAACTTTTTTTAATTTTTAATTTTTTAAATTGAGAATGGTAACATTGTTTTTATTAGAGAAAATATACTCCCAAATAAAATTACATTCTAAGACAAATTTATTTGTTGACCAAGAATCCTCCACATTAATGGAACCCAATTTATTCAGACTATTAACCCAATTTATTCAGACCATTTTATAAAGGAAATGTTGTTCTCTGTTGCACCATAATTAGGAGAGCACAAAAAATAAGTGAGCACATGTCAACTTGCTGACAACCATTGCACCAACTCGCTGGTCAATCATTGTGTCAACTTGTTGGTCAACCATTGCGAAAACTCGCTAGTTAACTGTTGCAACAACTCATTGGGTCAGAAAAATGGTAAAGCAAATCAAATGGGATTCAATAATTTCCCTTCTAGTGCAAAACCCTAAATAAAAGCTCATATTCTCTAGAACAGATATTGATTGGTCTCTTGTACAAGGAAAAAACATGGACTCCTTTGATAGGATTTCAAAAATCCCTTCAACTAGAACTGGTAACTTTATTAAAGAAGAGGAAATGAACCTAGATGCTCCATGTTCTTTCACCCGGGTAC
Source organism: Pinus albicaulis (assembly GCA_034641835.2). Lineage (NCBI taxonomy): Eukaryota > Viridiplantae > Streptophyta > Pinopsida > Pinales > Pinaceae > Pinus > Pinus albicaulis. Next base: position 799,231,292 of record CM076579.1, read on the forward strand.
AAAATAAACGCCCGGGCTCAAGGCCTATTGCTTCCTTGCTATACGAAGTGTAATTTTTTTTTAGAGATGCAATGTTTAGATGTTGGTATTAATAGTGCTCCATCAGTTTTCATGGATTCATATGTACTGTCTTTTCAAACCTTTTTATGCAAGTTATGCTTTTTCATATGGCCTGATGACAGAAGGGGACAAGATGAAATGAAGCGAAGATACTTATTTGTGAAAAATATGTTTCATTGTAAACATTATGATTCAAATCCATGAGATTGCGATAATAACATATAACATGTATGAGCATGTAGATAGCCAAGGATGGCCTTGTCATGGACAACAGGACCCCTCGGGTGATGTTATGGTGATGCATCAACCAAAGTTATCAAGGGACATGATTTCCTATGTAGAGAGTTGTTTCTTCTTGGAAGTGCCAGTTGACTCGGTTTTCAAAATGCATGTTAAAAAATATATTGACATGGATGCTGCAACTTGAGATAGGGATTTATTTTTGTGTCCGAAAGATTTTGCTAACATATATAATCATATAATGAAATGAAATTATCATTTCCATAAGAAGGACGAAATGAGTGTGAACATTTGGTATAGGAAACACCCAGATGATTTTTTATTTTATCAAAATCCCAATGTTGGAGATATCCCTTTTATAGTTGGAATTCAAATGAAGTCGATGTTAGAGACCATGGTGAAGCTATCGAATAATAGCCTAATAGCCATGGATTCAACATTCAACACGAATAAGTATGAGGTGAGTGTATTAATAATGATTGATCTAGTACAATAATTTGATTAATAATGATTGATGAGCTGAAGTTGACTTCATATGTTTTTTGAATGTGATAGTATCAGTTGTACACACTCGTGGTGTTTGATGAGGAAAAAAGTGGGGTACTAGTTACATGGGTGGTGGCATAACATAATAGATCACATGAAATTTCACTATGGTTGGAGTAGCTCATGCATAGGTGTCACTAAGTTGATCATAGTTAGAAAGTTAATGCTTTCATGGTTGATGATGCAATGGCTGAAATCGGTTCTTTAAGGTAACTTCAATCTTATTATTTTACAATATAACTTGTATTTATTACAAAAATAACATGCTTGAAATGAATTGAATGTGGCAGGAGAATCACAAGGTGAAATTTTATCTTGTGTGTTTGGCACGTACGTCGAGCATGGCTAAAAAATGTGAATTGATTGGCCAATTGTCCAGAAATAGAAAATGAAATGTTTAGTGATTTGGGTTTAATTATGAATTATTATTCCAATGTTGAAGTGAGCAATGAAATTAATGCTTTCTTCAAGAAATTTGCTAATGAGGATAATTTCCTATACTATTTCCACAATAATTGGTTTGCTGGTGACAAGATTTGTAAGTTGACAAACTCTTTCTTACATTTCTATTTTTGGTTTTCATATGGATGAAATATCTTTATTAACCAAACTTTTATGCAATTCAGGATGTGGGTCAAAGGTTGTCGGGATTTTCCCCATGCAAATCAAGAGACAAACAATTTTGTGGAGTCGTATCATTGTTACCTAAAGACAAACTTTCTATCTGATAGAAGAAAAAAATGTTCTCGTAGGATGGATGGGTTGATAAATGTTCTTCTAAAAATGTTGAACCCTGTTATTAGTTTAAGGAAATTTTAAAAAATGAAGGATTTTTGAATAATTACAAGAAAGAGAAACAATTGGAATCATCAATGGAAAAATAAAAAAGAATTCCTGATAGTGATTGCAGCCCTCATGAGAAAATGTCTCATGCCTTTTGGGTGAGGATTCAATCTAAACTTAATAATCAATATCTTTTCACTTGTCATCGCACAAATTTCATAACTTGTGATTTCCCATGGTCTATTTGTGGCAAAATATGTAAGTATGCTATACAGGTGGGTTGGTCGTGTTCCCATTCAATGGATTCAAACCAATTACAAAATCATAAAAGCATAATTGATTCATACAATGACCATCATGAGATAAATATAAAGGCAATATCGGATCTTGGTAAAGATGTAAAAACCTTTTCCATGGATAGTCAAAATTTTGACGTAAACGTTGAAGGAATGTAGATGGCCAAGGAGGAGTTATTTGGATACATAGACCTAGTTCGAAAAAGTCCTCCTGCTACTTTGACAAAGATTGAAAATTTGATTGCTTTGTTTAAAAAATTGTTGGATGAAGCCAACAATATTCATATTATGGATTATGAATTCACGTGTGGGTTGGGTGCTTTTGAGTCATCTTTGAAGAGGAATAAGAGTTTCCTAAGCCCCAAAATGAGAAGAAAAATAAGCAAACAAAATAAAATATTGGAAATTGACTTGAATATCTTGACAGATGAAGATGAACCATTTGTGTTTGAATAAATCAATAAGTGAGGTCGCCCTCACTCCAACAATGAATGCTTTTCCAGGTTTCTTGTGCCCGATTTTGTTTTCAATTTGATTTTAATGTTTATTTGTGTATTAGATGTATTTGATGTATTGTTTTTTTTTTTTAGTATGTCCATGTATGTTTTATAGGTGGTGAGGATATGTTTGGTGATCTTTCTAATTTGTCAGAATTGCCAATTTAAGATAAGCAAATAACTCCACTGATTATTTTGTAAGACATGGAAGATAGCTTTCAAGTGGTTTTTCATACTTGCATTATGCTTGCATATATTGGCGTCTAAAAATGAATTTGATATATAAATTTGAATAAAAACAATGGAAATGTAACAAAATTTCTAGAGGAAATGAAACGAAATTGTAACTAACACGTAAAACCCAAATTTACCATTTTTTTTATAATTTTTCAATGCTACTGGTGATATATTATTCGAGAATAATATATATTACGACATTAAAGATAACTCATTTGTTGTCTATGTGTTTCCGCACAAGTGAGCCAGTGTGTCAGCAACGGTGATCCATTATGTCAATCTGAATCTGTGTATGAAGGGGGATGTTGATTACTGATATGATATTTTTTCTAAGGGAGATGTTCATGAATATTGCTGATAGAATAATCACTTTGTCCTGCTTCACCAGGACGAAGATACCCTCTTGTCTCCATAATTTCATTCCAGCATTCAGACTCTTCTTTTTTCTTTAGGGTATAGTTCTTTTTATATATCCTTGTTGGAAGCGAGATCATTGGATAGTGAACTCTAAGACATATCCAATTATTCCCACAATCTCCCATGGAAATAATATATTGATAAACCTTTGTTAAGGCTATCTTTAAGTTTAGGTACTTAAATCGATCTTTTCTTTGGGATCATTTTATCGAGGCATCCCACCTTGCTTTACATCCTTCTTGTGTGACCATTTCCAATATTTGAATATGGGCTACGCAATATGCAATTTTCTTCTACCTGTTCTTGGCGATATCCTTTGCTACCTTTGGCAAATTGGCGAACTCTTATTGTTATTTTATCACCTCCATAGGTTTGGGATGTTATCCTCTATCCCACAAACGAATCTTAGAATTATGCATATAAATTTTAAGAGCTTGCACGCAACTTGCCTGATTTCTCAAATACGATACAAAGGCTCTCAATTGGACATCCCTTGTAACATCATTGGGATTCCATATTTTGTTAAGAGGTAACAAAAAACCATTTTGGTACAGTTCACAAAACAATTATTTTTCCAGATTCGTGTAGGCCATATATGCATCCATGAAACCATCATTGTGTTCAAGCTAGAAAGGCTTATTTTTTATGATAGCATTCTTTTTAAACATCAAATTTTTTTCTTTCAAGTACACATTGTAATTGGTTGAAGGAGCCCCACAACTAAGCACACCATCCATTAAATATCCAAGTTGTTTCGTATCATTCTCCAACTTTCTCACCTTCCTTTCCATCTCATCCACTATTTTATTATTATTATTATTTTTTAAATGTTTTCGTAAAACTTTGTTTTTATATTCTTCACATGTCTTGCAAAGGCCATGAAGTAAGTTTTCGTGCAAATGGTAAGGTATAAATTTTCCATTATATGAGAATTTACACGACACTGATTTATCCTTTGGTTCCTCATCCTATAATAATTTCATATCTAGTTGATGTTCCTCTGTTTGTACAACCATTTCTTTTGTTAGTTTCATCCGTGCTTCATGTTCTTTTGTATGGATAGATGTGATTTTGGTATGGTCCTATGTTTGCACAACAATGTCAATGGTCTATTTTTTTCCAAGGGGTATATTTTGTTGGACCCCTGGAGAAGATATGTCTATGACATCAATGGGTATGGACTCTGAAATTTGGGTTAAACAATCTAATCTATCAAAAGTTCCTTTTTGTTTGAGCTCATATGTTAGGGTTTTAAATTTGATTTGTAGTTGTCTATTTTTCATCTAGAGAATCCTATTCTTCATTAACAATTAAATATACAGAGGAATATTTTTAGGGGTACTTACTTACAACGTGCTTCTTTGTCAATTATGGTGGTGCAGTTGGTTGGTCCTCCTCATCATCCCCATACAATTCTAGTTTTATAGTTGGTTGGTCCTCATTTTCCCTATAAAATTCTGGTGGTGCAGTTGGCTGGTCCTCCTCATCATCCCCATACAAAATTTGAATTGAGGGAAGGCCATCTGTTCCATACCATTCAAATACTCCTTCTATGGAATCATAGTCAGAATAAGGAGAGGGAATCTTATCAACTTGTTATTTTGTGTCCGCAAGGTGGCCTAATCCTTGTTCCATGAATCCTTGCTGCATGCATCCTTGTGTTACATAATATTTTGTCACATTCCTCAGTTGTTATCCCAAGTGTCATATTTTATGCCGCCCATGTCATAAACGTCGCAGAGTGACAAAATCTGTATAAAATTGTTCATCTTGGACAACATTCTTAAGATATCCCTGAAGGCCTAAAAGATAAGTGTCTTGAATTTTTTCTGCAAAGTTTGTAAAAAACCCTATTTTACAAGCTCGACGTCGTTCTCCCCTTTATGATCTCGTGATTGTCACCCTGTCCCTATCATGTGAACAGTGCTTCCAACGTGGGAATTTATCAGTAAAATCACATTGGTCCTCTTTAAGAAAGTTCTCCAAAAATGGATCAAAAGCTTAGACCTCTAGAATTCTCGAGAACGGATGGTACTTGGTGGTCGGGGATATGGTAGAATACTCCCATGTTTTTCCCTTGATATTAACTCCAAATATTTTCCCCTTAGAGATAAGACCTTTCCCGCTCATTAATGGATCCTTAACCTCCTCAGCTCTGCTATAAGAGAGTGCCATGCTAGAGAGTCCTGGTTGGTCATGGCTGGTTGCCTTAGTTAAGCCTGAAATGCACCCATATGCTGACGATTTGATGAAGAAGGAGAAGATATTGAAGAACATGGCATGGAATTGGATTACCACTCCGAAGGAGGCCTTCAACATCAAGGCACCAGTTGTAAGATTACCTTTGATCATTTTATAATAAAATCTTTAATTTTATTCCCATAAATATGTTAATTTTAATTGATTTAGCATGATACTCCTTAATCTGTCATGTAGTTTTCTTTGAATCATATATACTATGTATCTTTTGTATTTTGTCATGTGACCTTATTTACAGGTATTCAGATGTAGAAAGAACAACAAAAAATGATCCTGGAAGCGAAAGGATCGACATTGACACCGAGGAAACGATAACATAAGGAGTGAGGTAGGCCAATCTTCCTCCCTCACTTTAATTTCAATGTTAAACTAGGGAGGCTTATATTCTTTGTCACGGTTGTTACTAGACCCACTCATTAGGATATAGGGATCTCTTATTTCTAAACAAGGGATTTTATTGTGTAAAAAACTGATGACTCCACTGGGGAGATTACGCCTTGTTTTCCCTTTCTTGTTTTTGTTTTCATGCTGAGTTTTGACAACCGTTGAAAGACCAATTGTTTGGCTTGTTTTTAGCTTGTAGTCTAGCTTGTTAATGTTTTAAAGTATCAGGTATGAAGTTTTCTTTCAGATATTTCTTGTTAGATCCCTCTTTTCCTATCCTAGTGCGTCTTTTTATAGACACAGTTGCACTGCCAATGCATGTTTTTGTTGGAACAATTGCGCTGCAGACCATTGGTGTGAACTAGTGGGCCACGCTAGTCTTAGAAAATAGAGATTTCTCAATCTCTTTTTGGAAATATTTGGTGTGTATTTATATTTAGAATAATTTCTTTTCTTTGATTCATTTATTTTTGGCTTTGAGTGTCTGCAATCTCTTTGAGAAACGCAAATTGGTTTTGTGAGTTAAGTGGTAAATTTTTTTTTTTTGACTGAGACTTGTTATTCCAAGTCAATTAAAATATTTGTTTACTTCTTGTGTTGATAAAAAAATATTGATTCTATGTCATAGGGAAGTCTTGAACTTTGTGCTCATTCAAATAAATTGGTTTTCACATTTATTAGTGTTAATTTCAAGAATTACTTTTTGTTGAATGCATAATATCACTTGCATTGAAATGATAGTTTTTGAAATTTATTATTGAAAATAGATTACAATTTTTCAATGAGCGAAACTTCTTAAGTACATTTATTACATCAGTTGCGTTTTTATCATTCAAAGTGGGAAAAAAAAAATTGTGTTGATTTAAGCACATCTTAGTGAAAGTAGAAGTTATTTTACTTTTGAACAAGTTGCTTTCACGATAGTGAAAGTGAAATCATTTTACCTTTCAAAATTTGCATCCTTGGAAAGTGAAAAGCTAGCTGGGAGGGCATTTTGTTTGTTTCATTTTTTTTGATGCATTACTCTTTGCGATCTCTTCCCTTGTTAGTTTAGCTTTCATCAAAATCAAAAGGATTATTTTTCCTCATTTAGCCGCATCTTAGGAATTCAGGTGAAATCATTTTGAGCCCAAAATCGAAACTAAATTTCATATCAATATAAAAATAAACCTCAATTAACCTAAGGATCATTTGGAATTAACAAAAATGTCTAGAGGTTTAGGCTGGAGATGTGTTCCGACATCGTTAAGCATAGTAGTTGTCACTAACAGCCTATGTTGCATTCCGAGGGTGATATCTCGTCCCACGTATGGAAGTGTATAGGACTATGATCCACGTATGATAAGTGTAAGGGAACACTCTCCTCGAACGGTTTCACATTAGACAATGCTACTACGGATTGAGCTCCCACGTACCGTCGAGTATATTTTGGGAGACCCCACTAGGTTGCAAACCTGCCATAGGTAATTGAGTCGGCCGCCTTGTAGACGTGATACACCGAACACATCATTTGGGGAGATTGGCTGTTGTACGTCAAGTCCTTGGTTTGCCAAGGTGTATTGCAGTTCATGCATATCTATTAATGCTTTTTGCCTAGATTAATCTTTTTTATTTATTTTGTTTAATTCTAAAAAAATTTGTCCACGAAAACATCCTACCCATTCAGTACTCCTTTTCCTCATCATGACTAGTCAATTCAAAATTTTAATTTCTCAAAAATAACTCATCTATCCTTCGATTTGATCTTTATAAAAGGTCATTGTGGTTGAATTCCCGAATTCACCTCACTCATCCCCTGAAGGAAATCAAGGAGCTCATCCTAAGATCCTACTATTTCCAATTGGGCCTCTTTAAGCTCAAGGTTTTGAACTTGGAATTGTCCCAAGCATCCAACCGCTCTCTTCACAACCACCACCTGATGATTAGCCTACACCTTCTAAGGATCTCGAGCCAAAAGTCCTTGAACCTGCTGCACAGTTTGTTTTATTTCCTCCAAATGCGCTCTACGATCCGTTTGTGATATCTCCTGAGCGTCCATATAGTCCTTTTGACGATCCCAACGCCCCTTTTGGTGCTTCTCATGTAGCATCTCACACTCCTATTCGTTAGTTGTTTCCACCACACATGGGGTAGAATGGAGACGATACTCCGTTTGTCAGTACTCCTTAGAGTATTCCTATGGAAACCTTTGCGACCCACATCCATAAGTCTAAATTGAGTCTATGTTCCCTCCGGAAGGTTTTCCTCATGTTTCCACTCCTCATGATGTAGGAAGTGGAACGAGTATACTCTCTAGTCAAGTCACATCTTCACTTCCACCAGGTTACACTTCTATCGAAAACCTTGTTTCAGGAGTTTTTAGGGTTACATCCTGTTTCATAATCTCGTTTGGTCAACTGGTGTTCCTCCATTCTCTGGCCCTTTTGTCTCAAATGCGGCTGTTGTTTCAAAATATGCTACTCAACCTACGGCTTTTGTAGGTCAAATGACCATTTCAGTAGGATCATCTAATTCTTTGTCGTTATCTACGATCACTGTGGTCCCACTTTTGAGTGGACCATCTACAGTTCCATCTGTTCCTGGGGGGAAATCACATCCTTTGTATGTACTTCCCCTTTCGGGTGGGGGAAACCTGAGCTCTGGAACTATATCGGGGGTAGGACAACCCATATCTAGTCTTGGTGGAACTTTTCTTTCATCCTCAACAAGTTTTTTCATAGGAACCTCTCTACCAGGTGGTCACCCTACTTCAGCTCAACTTGTTTATCAACAACCCCACAGTCAATACCCTCATGTTTATCAACCCCATGTTCAGCAACCGAATGTAAAATATTAGTATGTTCAGTGACCGAACATATCGTAATAGTACGTCCAAAAACCCCAAAACCATTAGCTTCTACTGTGACTAATCCTTAGTTTGGTCCTCAAATCCAATCTGGTCCAAAAATTTCTCTGGTTGAAATTGGAACTTACCCCAATCATCCTGGTGTTCAATACCAGAAAATTCTGCAAGGTTAGTACCAACAAACCCAACAAGGACCTTATGTACAATAAGGATCTGTCCCTCAATAAACGTTGCAACAGGGGCCACAGTTTTGGCCCTCGTATGGGCCTTATCAATAGCTCTAGTGGGGTCCTTACGTTCAACAAAATTTGCAAAAAGGTACCTACCAGCAACCCTAGCCTCAAAAAGGTCCTTACCAGAAACAATGGGAATAATATGCTTATTATGGTCAAAATCAACCCCAATGGGGGAAGAACCCATACCAGTAAGGTTGTAACCCTCGGATGGGTAACTACCAATGACCTTTTACTCCTTATAATCCTCACTTACCATTCTTGGCTACGTTGGAACTTCCAGATGTGCCAAGGCTTACAAATGACCCAATCCAACATATACTACATTGGCCTCCAGCTCCAACTAAAATCCCTTGGGATTGTTTGAAGTTAGAAGGTAAATCTGGATAAGACCCCCAAGTTCACGTTATGATGTACCATTTTTGGTTATCTTCTAACTCTTGGGTAGACTATTCAGTATGAGTACGTCTTTTCTAACGCACATTAATGGGCATGATTTCTATGTCTTTTCAATATTTCAATTCGCTGGCTATGGCCTTCCTTACAAATTTCCAGTTACATGTCCGGTATGAAACCGAAACTCACCTCTTAACATATTTGGAATATTCGACTGCTACCCATATCTCCAATCACATTCATGAATGGAGACGCATGTGACGTCTGATCAAATTTGAAATACCTGATCAAATCCTAATTGAATAGCTCACCAAATCATTCATTCATTAAATCGCCAAAGATATTTCCATGGGTGGCTATGTAACTGAGGAACAGTACATAGCCCACACTCAATATTTGTATTTGGTTTATTCCCAATCTAGGAAATTATACGATCTTTTACCAAACGGCTCGCGACCTTAAATGAACCCCTCATCTTTGTAATATTTTGATACACCACCAATTGATGGTGTTATCAGGTCATTGGCTAAAACTTATAACAATACTCCTGAGGCTTCTTCGAAGTCTAAGTCTTCTTTGGCCACTGCACCCTCCACTCCTGCATGTGACCCTAAAAATCCTGGTAAACCCTCTGAGGTTAATGTCGTTCAGTCTGCCGCGATGGATAAATCCTCTAAAGGTAAAAATAAGGGGAAAGGAAAAGCTGAATCTGATTCCCCTAAACATGATTCCTCTAATTCATCTGCTGACGATGCATCTAAACATAAGCCCAAGTATCCTTTCTTAATATGTGATGATGATCATTACACCAAGGATTGTCCTCGTTGTGCCGAGGTTAATTGTATTTTAAAAGGAACACAAGGAATGTCGACTATTTTGAAAGAACCATTTCTATCCCAGCAAATGAAAATGGTATACCATCCTTAATCTTCTACATCTGGAAGCTCTCAAGTTTTCATGAGTAGCACAAAACATATTTATGTCGCTACACGTTCAAAAGAATACCTGAATCCTTCCAAATCTATTGTGGTAAAGGATGCCACAGATGTACCTTCTTCTTTCGCTCCCCCCAGTTCTGTTCCTCTCCATATTGGGTGACCTAGTAATGATTCCATCATCCGATCACCTCCCAAAGGTGCTCTCTGGAAATCCTCATATAATCCAAATGTGCGAGCTACTCAGAATTACAATAATGTGGAATATTTAGCTCAAGTGCCTTCGGCGATGTCATCTTTGGAAGTTCTTCAATAATGCCCATCGCAGAGGAAGGCATCACTATCTACTATCAGAGGAATTGACCCCTCAAATTCTAATTTAATTACTTTTGACCTTGAAAATCACGTTCCTCCTCTCCCGTCCCAAATTGATTTTCTCATACAAGTCACCGGGTGATGGGTAAGACTATTCATAAGATTGTAATTGATGAATATGCTTCCACCTACATCATGTATATCACGTGTTGGAAAGCCATTGTCTCTCCTCCACTAAGTCAGTCTCCCAATAACTTGAAGCTTTCGATGGCAAAGGTTCTTGTCCATATGGTATTCTTAAATCTCTACCAATCCAGTTGGAGGAAAAAACAATGGATATGGAAGTAGAAGTTATCGATGCTAACCTCAAATATAATATTATACTTGGTCATGGTTTGATCGATGCAATGGTTTGTGTGGTCTCCACCCTTTTCTGTGTCCTTCATTTTCCACATCAAGGAAAAATCATTACAGTTGATCAGCATGCCTTATTTTCACTCGATTCTTCAACTAGAAATGTATTGTATGTTAGGATTACCACTATTCCTTATGAGAGTGTCAGAGCGGGTCTCTTCAAAGACTCTTCATTGATGGGTATATTCTCCCTTCTACCTCCCATTGTTGCTTCAATAAACATGATTTCATCTGGTCATGATCCCTGGATCATTCCTAACCCTTACCAGATTGATAATTTTTGAGACATTATGCCACGTAGCCCTATTGAACAGATGTATCAGAGCATCCTTATAGCTTCTACGACTGCATCTGATTCTAATGATCACTTGGTTTCGTCTGTGGAAACATACTCGCAATCCACTTGTTTTGGTTCATGGGATTCCAATGATCCTTTGAATGAGACATTTCCAACTACTGAGAGTATATTATAAGTTATTTCTCTAGAATAAACCCCTTGGAAATATGGTCATCATTGTTCCTCGTTGCTCCCGAGCCTTGGTGAAATTGCTACTTGTCTCGAAACCCATGTTTCCCCTTAATCAACTGGTCCACTTTAGAATCCCATCTTGGTTCAGAAGTCTTCTCTAAAGGAAACACGGGAAACATTTCAACTACCATTCTAATCGAAATCTATGTCAAACCAGGGATTTTCGAGCATATTCACATTGGGGCTTCTTGTTATCCTAATGAGAGCAAGGTTTACACTACCCTATTCAAATAATTTTGCGATGTCTTTGCCTCGTCATATGAAGAAATTCCAGGCATCGGTCCTAGTATCGTGGTGCACAAGATTCCTACCTATCTGGACTCAAAACATGTCTGTTAGAATCCTTGTCCGGTGCACCTAATAAAAGCAGTTTCCATAAAGGGAGAAGTTGAAAAATGTTATGACTACTAGGTATATTCTTGTAAAGAACGTGCCCCACCCAAACCCTTGCACCCAATTGTTACTGCGAGACCCTTTGCGACATGGGGCATCAATTTCATGACCTATAACCTCACTCGACCAAGGAGCATGAGTATATTATTATTTCCGTCGATTATTTCACTAAGTGGGTTGAGGTGATTACTACATACAATGCTGAAGGTAACACTGCGACACAATTTATTTTTAACCATGTCATAGCTTGATTCGGTGTCCCGAAGGCCATAGTCACTGACCATGGGTCTCATTTTCAAAATTATATGATGACAGAGCTTACTGCTCAGTTGGGCTCACATCATGATAGCTCGACTCCTTATTATCCACGGGATAATTTCCAGGTTTAAGCTATTAATGAAGTTTACAGTCACGATGCTTCAACGAACCATCGGGAGACATAAATGAGATTGGCATCTTATGATTTTCTCAACTCTGTGGGCATACTAAACTTTGGCTAAGACAACCACTAGATTCACACCATTTTAATTGGTGTATGGTCTGGAAGCCACACTCCTGATGGAGTGTGAAATTCCTTCTTTGAAGATAGCTACCAAGTTACTCCCTAACACTTCACCAGTAGAGGAATGATTGTTTTATCTCGAACGTCTCGATGAGACCTGACAAATTTCTGCTTTGGTTATCGAAGCTCAAAATAAAAGAGTTAAAGAACAATACGGTAAATCAATGACTCTGCGTGTTTTTTTCTGGAGGTGACTTGGTCTTATTATATGATCAAGCTCATGATAAATTAGGATTCAGGAAACTCGAACCAATGTGGCATGGGCCCTTTATCGTTAAACGAGTAGTAGACAAAGACGCCTATGATTTGATCGATTATGAATAGAATGAATTTCCTGAGCCTCGAAATGGGCTCTATCTCAAAAAGTATTATGCTTGAATTAGCGTAATTACTTTTTTGTATAGTTAGATTTTGGTGTGATTGTTTTCTTTTTTAGACATGTTTTCATGTACTTACCCTGTGTTCCACTTGGTTTTGCAGATATCATCAAACCATTATGTTGGTTTTGCTGATGGTTCTTGTCGTAGTACACGAAACTTGTCTTTCGCGGCTTGGAGAATGTTTGCTCCTATTGGCGAGTTAGTGAATTTACAAGGCATATGCTTGGGTCGAACGACTAATAAAATTGTTGAGCATAGTGCGGTTATCGAACTATTATTAGAAGTTGTTGCTCTTGGTATTAAAGCTTTGGTTGTGAAACTCGATTCGCAACTCGTTGTGCTACAATTGAATGGCCATTATTTAGTAAGAACCCCTCACATATTATGCATGTATCTACGTGTTTGATTATTACAACGAGATTTTTATTACATCACTTATCAAGACATTTCAAGACACTTGAACAAAGTAACTAATACATTAGCTAATTATGTGCTAGGCAGACCTTTGCAACATATATAAAAACCGAAAAAAATCATCATGATAAAGAACATTAGATAACAATAGAAACACACACACACATACACAGATATATATATATATATATATCTTCTCAAGCCTACATAAGTGCAATCAAAAGGAATAAATGAGGCATATCTATCGTTCGACATGGTGTTGGTGGTAATATTTTACAACTTTGACCACTCGACCTAGTAGTCGATGAAGTCGAGTTGAAGCCCCCGTCATATATCTCTAGTACCGCAGTGGTATATCATGGACCGAGGCATAATCTAAAATTCCTCTCGTCAAGGTTGTGAGGTTACACTCCACCTCTACTATAGGTTTCACACCATCATCATAAACAACTTTCTAAATCTGTCAAAACACCCACCGCGCTACTCGAGATAATCCTGGAGGCCTCACTACTCCGAAATCTGTAATCAATAATCATAACTTAAACTATTGGTACACATATTAAAAAAAAAATCAATATTGAAAACTTGAAAAAAGGAAATTTCTTACCAAGGTCATCCCACTATCCTCCAGGTGGAAGAGGAATATCTGGGTCTCCTCTGAGATTTTTCCCTACATACGGCCAGTCATCAATCATGATGAGTGCTAGGTCCCTATATCACTAGTATAGTCCCTTATTATTGTTAGTGTAACCCCCTTATTGTTATTATTGTACCCTTGTAACCCCCATTTTGTTATTATTGTGCCCTTAAATTATTATTGTTAGGTCGGCTAGGATTACATTATGGCCCCATGGACTCCTATATATAGAAAGGAGGTTTTGTAAATTGCATCATCCAAGAATTGTTCATTTATGTAATGTATTGGAGGTTTCCCCCTCGAAGTGGCTTATTTATAAGGCGTTGATATCTCTTTTCTTCTATTTTTGGAGGTGGTTACACAACATTTGGTATCAGAGCTTTGGATTCTAGGGTTTCGCTGCTCCAAACAGGTCATCGTGGCATTTTCGCTATAACTTGTTTTCTACGAAGTTTCAGAAGCTGAAATTTTAGAGATGTGGCTTGAAATCACGAGAAGATTGTCTCAAAATTTCAGATCGTGGTTCATAATATTTTGGAATTATGGATCTGTGGAAGTTATCAGGCTCCTAAACCAGGTCATCGTGGCATTTGTGCTATAACGTTGTTCTACGAGGGTTCAATACGAAATTCGTATGGTGCAAGCCCGAAATCTGAGGAAATTCTTCAAAAAGTTCAGAGCTTGGTTGTAATATTTTGGAGATATGATCTGTGGAAGGTAGTGTTTCGAATACAGATTACATCTCAAAGAGGTGATCATGGGAAACGTTCACTAAATCTCTCTATGGGAATCAGATTGGAGTGCCGTAAAAAGTGGTTGCAAGTACACAAACTTTAGTTTCTTGGCTATCAATTTCAGAGACAAAGGATGAAACAGTGACACGTGGCAAGTCGTACAAGTTCGCTCTACTGAACCAGTCCATAATTAGGTCATTGTGGGAGATTGGACACAACTTTGTCTTGAAGAATCCAAATCAGGTCAGACCTGTGGCATTCAAAAGAGAATTCAGAGGGCTACTTCAGTGTTGAATTTCGGATTTTTAAGATTTTCAAAAACATAGATAATACAATTTCAATATCAAGCTCCTCAAAGCAAGTAAAAGGTGTGTATTTTTTTCCGAATTGCATAAGTCTTGAATCAAGTTGAATTGATTGCAAGGGCCTATTGTAGAATAAGTATCAATATTGGATTCTAAAATGGCGCCTAAAAAGAATTCAACACCCATTAAGCCTTCAGAAGGCTCTACCATGACTCATGAAGATGAAGAATTGCAACATGATCTATCAAAATTACAAGAGCAAGTGCAACAAATTTCACTCTCGCAAAGAGCAACAAAAAATGAAATGGAAGTTTTAAAGAAAGGCATGGAAGTGAAGATGGACGGTTTGAAGAAAGGCATGGAAGCTAAGATGGATGGCGTGGAAGTGAAGATGGATGGTTTGAAGAAAGGCGTGGAAGACAAGATGGATGGCATGGAAGTGGGCATCGAAGCTAAGATGGATGACATGAAAGACAACATGGAAAACATGAAGAATGATCTAAAAGCATACATGAAAGGCTTGATGACAAGCTTAAAACCAGAAATGATTCCTAATGGCGGAAATATAGTAGAAGAACCTCATGATGAGAACAAAATAAATGTTAATCGTGATTTCATAAACTTTAATGTTGGCGGGAAGAACCACCATATTCCAAAAATGGATATGAGGAAGTTTGATGGAAAGGATCCTGTAACATGGATACTACAGATGGAGCAATATTTTGATCTCCATAACGTGCAAAACACACAAAAGGTACGCATTCCAACTTTACATTTAGAACAAAATACATTTGTATGGTATCGATGGCTTTGCTCCCGTAAAAAAATTGTCACTTGGTCAATTTTTACGGAGGAAATGATAGCACATTATGAGGATACAAAGAGCAACACCTTCTTTAGCCAATTGATAAATCTCAAACAAAAGGGTTTAGTGGGCCAGCACATTGAGGACTTCCCAAAATTGAATATAAGGGTAACTCATATTCCAGAGGAACACAGGATTGATCTCTTCATAGGTACTTTAAAAGATAACATCCAACATGAAGTTTGTGTTTTGGAACCTGATTCATTGGAGAAGGCATTCAGGTTGGCAAGAAAAATTGAATGTAAAATTATGGCGACAAGGAAGCCTACCACTCAATTCTATAAAGAAGGAAATGTTGCTACGCCTAGATTTCCACAACCTACAAGGTTGACACCACAACAATTGGAAGAAAAAAGAGCAAAAGGGCTTTGCTACAGTTGTGATAGCAAATACACCAAAGGTCATAAGTGTGCTGAAAAGAAATTATTTTACATAGATTGTGAAGAAGAAGAAGAAAATGAACAAGAAGAGGATACACACAAGGAACCAGCCATAGAAGAGGAAGAAATGAATCCGACCATATCATGTAATGCACTGGCAGGAATTACCACTCCTCAAACTCTCAAGATAGCAGGACAGATCAAGTAGAAAAAGGTAATAGTGTTGATTGATTCAGGTAGCACCCATAATTTTATTCATTGTAAGGTAGCCAAGGAATTAAATTGTTTCCTATACCCAGCACCAGAATGTCAAGTGATGGTTGCAAATGGAGGAACTATAAATTGCTCTGGAAAATTCCATAATATCAAGCTAACCATGGGGGAATATGTATTTACAAGTCCAATGCTTTCCATTCCTATGGGAGGTGCTGATGTTGTACTAGGAGTACAATGGTTACAATCTTTGGGGACGGTAGCTTTTAATTTTCAAGAACTTTTCTTGAAATTTTTTTCAGAAGGAAAGGAAGTTGAATTACGGGGTATTGCGGGGAAGCCAGGAAGGATAATAAGCTCTAATGTCACGACAAAGCTTCTAAAGAAAGAACAGCGAGGCGTAATTGCACAATTATGCTCACTAGAAGTTCCAACATCAAAATCATCTATTTCTGCAGATCTCCAACAAGTCTTGGACAATCATTCCAAGGTGTTTGAAACTCCCAAAGGACTCCACCTATTCGTGATCATGATCATGCTATTCATTTGATTCCAGGAAGTGTTCCTCCAAACATCAGGCCTTATAGATATCCTTACTTCCAAAAGAGCGAAATTGAACGTATGATTGCAGAAATGTTAGAGGCGGGTATAATTCAACCTAGTCAAAGTTCTTTCTCTCCTCCTATAGTATTGGTACACAAGAAGGATGGATCATGGCGAATGTGTCCGGATTATAGGGAGCTCAATAAGCTCACCATTAAAGATAAATTTCCCATTCCTGTGATTGTTGAATTATTGGATGAATTACATGGAGCAATTTATTTTACCAAGTTGGATCTTCGTTCAGGATATCATCAAATTAGAATGAAGACTGAAGATATTCCAAAAATAGCATTTCGAACTCATGAGGGTCATTATGAATTTTTGGTCATGCCTTTTGGCCTTACCAATGCACCTTCTACATTTCAAGGGTTGATGAATTCATTTTCAAACCCTTCCTTAGAAAATTTGTGCTAGTATTTTTTGATGATATACTAATCTACAGCAGGTCTTGGAAGGATCATGTTGAACATGTTGACAGGGTGCTCAAACTATTGCAGGAGAAAGAATTATATGCAAAAACATCCAAATGTTTCTTTGGAGTACAAGAGGTGGAATATCTGGGTCATATTGTATCTCACGAGGGTGTTAAAGTAGACCCTAACAAAATTAAAGCCATTAAGGAATGGAAAGTCCCCACAACCATAAAGCAGTTGCGAGGATTTCTCGGGTTAACAGGGTATTATCGCAAGTTTGTTAAGAATTATGGGAGAATAGCAGCACTTATAACAACATTATTGAAGAAAGATGCATTTTCATGGACTCCTGAAGCAACTAAGGCCTTTGAACATCTTAAAGAGGCAATGTGCCTAGCACCGGTTTTAGCTACGCCAGACTTCACAAAAACCTTTATTGTGGAATGTGATGCCTCAGGAAATGGAATTGGTGCAGTTTTAATGCAGGAAGGAAGACCCATTGCTTTTGAAAGTCGTCCAATCAAAGGAAAGTATTTACAAAAACATATTTATGAGAAGGAAATGTTAGCAATACTGCATGCACTAAAGAAATGGCGAACTTACCTAATGGGAAGACACTTCAAGGTCAAAACGGATCATGATAGTCTTAAACACTTTTTGGAACAAAGACTATCTTCAGAAGAGCAGCAAAAATGGGTCACAAAGATGTTGGGTTATGACTTTGAAATAATATACAAAAAAGGGAAGCTAAATGTTGTTGTAGATGCACTTTCAAGAAAGAATGAAGAGGTGGAAGCATTCCTTTGTTCCATTTCTATTATCCAACCAGATTGGATAACCGAAGCAAGAGATGAATGGAAGAAGGACGAAGAAGTGTGGACACTCATTCAAAAGTTGCAGCAAGATCCTAGTACATCTGATACATTTAGTTGGAAAATGATTCCTTATGGTACAAATATCGCTTATATCTTTGTAAGAATTCCCAACTAAAACAAAATATTCTTCTGGAATTGCACACTTCTCCTTTAGGAGGACACTCAGGATTTTTAAAAACTTACCACATGGTGAAGAAAGATTTTTTTTGGGATGGCCTTAAATCTGATATTCAAAAGTTTGTGGCGGAATGTTTGGTTTGCCAGCAGAATAAAGTGGAGACAATTAAGACCCCGGGACTTCTACAACCTTTATCCATTCCATGTCAACGTTGGGAGGAGATTTCAATGAATTTTATCACAGGTTTACCGAAGTCCGAAGTGCCAAGGGTTGTGAGCGACAGTCCCTATATTACTAGTATAGTCCCTTATTGTTGTTAGTGTAACCCCTTATTGTTATTATTGTACCCTTGTAACTTCATTTATTATTATTGTGCCCTTAAATTATTATTGTTAGGTCGGTTGTAGATTACATCATGGCCCACCAGGATTACATTATGGCCCCATGGACTCCTATATATAGAAAGGAGGTCTTGTAAATTGTATCATCCAAGAATTGTCTATTTATGTATTGGAAGCCGAAGAGGCCTGGTTTATAAGGCGTTGATATCTTTTCTTTTTTTTGGAGTCAAGAACATTTGGTATATTGGTATCGCAGCTTGGGATTAGAGCCTTCTAGGGTTTCGCTGCTCCAAACAGGTCATCGTGGCATTGTCGCTATAACTTTTTTTCTACGAAGCTTCAGAAGCTGAAATTTCTAGGGTGCGAAGCTGAAATCTTGAGGAAGGTTGTCTAAAAATTTCAGATCTTGGTTCGCAATATTTGAGGAGATATCATATGTGGAAGTTAGGTATTTTTTCAGGCTCATAAACAGGTCATCGTGGCATTTGCGCTATAAATTTTTTTGTACGAAGGTTCAGAGTCTGAAATTCATATGATGCGAAGCTGAAATCCTGAGGAAATTCGTCAAAAAATTTCAGAGCTTGGTTCGCAATATTTTTGGAGATATGATCTGTGGAAGGTAGTGCTTTTTCAGGCTCCTGAATTTCATCTCAAAGAGGTGATCGTGGGAAAAGTTCAATAACTCTCTCTCTGGGCAGTGGATTTGAGTGCCGTTAAAATTGGTCGCAAGTACACGGACTATAGTTTCTTTTTTATCAATTTCAGAGACAAAGGACGAAACAGTAACATGTGGCAAGTCCTACAAGTTTGCTCTACTGAACCAGTCCAGAATTAGGTCATTGTGGGAGATTGGACACAACTTTGTCTTGGGGAATCCAAATTAGATCAGACTTGTGGCATTTGAAAGAAGCTTTAGAGGGCTACTACAGGGCTTAATTTTAGATATTTAAGATTTTAAATTACAGAGATAATTCAATTTCAATATCGAGCTCCTCAAAGCAAGTAAAAGGTATCAATATTGGATTCTAAAATGGCGCCTAAAAAGAATTCAACACCCATTAAGCCTTCGAAGGCTCTACTATGACTCATGAAGATGAAGAATTGCAACATGATCTATCAAAATTACAAGAGCAAGTGCAACAAATTTCAGTCTCGCAAAGAGCAACAAAAAAATGAAATGGAAGTTTTGAAGAAAGGCATGGAAGTGAAGATGGACGGTTTGAAGAAAGGCATGGAAGCTAAGATGGATGGCGTGGAAGTGAAGATGGACGGTTTGAAGAAAGGCGTGGAAGCTAAGATGGATGGCATGGAAGTGGGCATCGAAGCTAAGATGGATGACATGGAAGCTAAGATCGATGAGAAAATGGAAAACATGAAGAATTTTCTAAAAGCGAGACATGGAAGGTTTGACAAAGTTTATACAAGAAAGGTTTCCTAATGGTGAAAAGATAGTAGAAGAACCTCATGATGAGAAAAAAAATAAATGTTAATTTTGATTTCATAAACTCTAATGTTGGCGGGAAGAACCACCATATTCCAAAGATGGATATGAGGAAGTTTGATGGAAAGGATCCCGTAACATGGATACTACGGATGGAGCAATATTTTGATCTCCATAACGTACAAAAACACACAAAAGGTACGCATTGCAACTTTACATTTAGAACAAAATACATTTGTATGGTATCGATGGTTTTTCTCCCGTAAAAAAAATTGTCACTTGGTCAATTTTTACGGAGGAAATGATAGCACATTTTGAGGATGCAAAGAGAAACACCTTCTTTAGCCAATTGATAAATCTCAAACAAAAGGGTTTAGTGGGGCAGAGACATTGAGGACTTCCAAAAAATTGAATATAAGGGTAACTAATATTCCAGAGGAACACGAGATTGATCTCTTCTTAGGTACTCTAAAGGATAACATCCAACATGAAGTTCGTGTTTTGGAACCTCGATTCATTGGAGAAGGCATTCAAAGTTGGCAAGAAAAAGTTGAATGTAAAATTATGGCGACAAGGAAGCCTACCACTCAATTCTATAAAGAAGGAAGTGTTTCTACGCCTAGATTTCCACAACCTACAAGGTTGACACCACAACAATTGGAAGAAGAAAGAGAAAAAGGGCTTTGCTACAGTTGTGATAGCAAATACACTAAAGGTCATAAGTGTGCTGAAAAGAAATTATTTTACATAGATTGTGAAGAAGAATAAGAAAATGAAAAATAAGAGGATATACACCAGGAACTAGCCATAGAAGAGGAAGAAATGAATCCGACCATATCATGTAATGCACTAGGTGGAATTACCACTCCTCAAACTCTCAAGATAGTAGGACAGATCAAGAAGAAAAGGGTAATAGTGTTGATTGATTCAGGTAGCACCCATAATTTTATTCATTGTAAGGTAGCCAAGGAATAAAATTGTTTCCTATACCCGACACTGACGAATGTCAAGTGATGGTTGCAAATGGAGGAACTATAAATTGCTCCGGAAAATGCCATAATATCAAGCTAACCATGGGGGGAATATGTGTTGACTAGTCCAATGCTTTCCATTCCTATGGGAGGTGCTGATGTTGTACTAGGAGTACAATGGTTACAATCTTTGGGGATGGTAGCTTTTAATTTTCAAGAACTTTTCTTGAAATTTTTTTTCAAAAGGAAAGGAAGTCGAATTATGGGGGTATTAAAGGGAAGCCGGGAAGGATAATAAGCTCTAATGTCATGACAAAGCTTCTAAAGAAAGAACAACGAGGCGTAATTGCACAATTATGCTCACTAGACGTTCCGACATCAAAATCATCTATTTCGGCAGCATCTCCAACAAGTCTTGGACAATCATTCCAAGGTGTTTGAAACTCCCAAAGGACTCCCACCTATTCATGATCATGATCATGCTATTCATTTGATTCCGGGAAGTGTTCCTCCAAACATCGTGCCTTATAGATATCCTTACTTCCAAAAGAGCGAAATTGAACGTATGATTGCAGTAAATGTTAGAGGCGGGTATAATTCAACTTAGTCAAAGTTCTTTCTCTCGCTCCCCGTAGTATTGGTACACAAGAAGGATGGATCATGGCGAATGTGTCGGATTATAGGGAGCTCAATAAGCTCACCATTAAAGACAAATTTCCCATTCCCGTGATTGATGAATTATTGGATGAATTACATGGAGCAATTTATTTTACCAAGTTGGATCTTCGTTCGAGATATCATCAAATTAGAATGAAGATCGAAGATATTCCAAAAAACAACATTTCGAACTCATGAGGGTCATTATGAATTTTTGGTCATGCCTTTTATCCTTACCAATGCACCTTCTACATTTCAAGGGTTGATGAATTCCATTTTCAAACCCTTCCTTAGAAAATTTGTGCTAATGTTTTTTTGATGATATACTAATCTACAAAGCAGGTCTTGGAAGGATCATGTTGAACATGTTGACAGTGGTGCTCAAACTATTGCAGGGAGAAACAATTATATGCAAAAAACATCCAAATTTTTTCTTTGGAGTACAAGAGGTGGAATATCCGGGTCATATTATATCTCACGAGGGTGTTAAAGTAGACCCTAACAAAATTAAAGCCATTAAGGAATGGAAAGTCCCCAAGACAATAAAGCAAGCTACGTAGGATTTCTCAGGGTTAACAAAGCTATTATCGCAAGTTTGTTAAGAATTATGGGAGAATAGTAGCACCTCTAACAACATTATTGAAGAAAGATGCATTTTCATGGACTCTGAAGCAACTAAGGCCTTTGAACATCTTAAAGAGGCAATGTGCCTAGCACCGGTCTTAGCTACACCGGACTTCACAAAAAACCTTTATTGTGGAATGTGATGCCTCGGGAAATGGAATTGGTGCAGCTTTTAATGCGGGAAGGAAGACCCATTGCTTTTTGAAAGTCATCCAATCAAAGGAAAGTATTTACAAAAAACCTATTTATGAGAAGGAAATGTTAGCAATATCTGCATGCACTAAAGAAATGGCGAACTTACCTAATGGGAAGACACTTCAAGGTCAAAACCGATCATGATAGTCTTAAACACTTTTTGGAACAAAGACTATCTTCGAAGAGCGACAAAAATGGGTCACAAAGATGTTGGGTTATGACTTTGAAATAATCTACAAAAAAAGGAAAGTTTAATGTTGTTGCAGATGCACTCTCAAGAAAGAATGAAGAGGTGGAAGCATTGCTTTGTGCCATTTCTATTATCCAACCGGATTGGATAACCGAAGCAAGAGATGAATGGAAGAAGGACAAAGATGTATGGACACTCATTCAAAAGTTGCAGCAAGATCCTAGTACATCCGATACATTTAGTTGGAAAAATGATTCCTTATGGTACAAATATCGCTTATATCTTTGTAAGAATTCCCAACCGAAACAAAAGATTCTTCTAGAATTGCACACTTATCCTTTAGGAGGACACTCGGGATTTTTAAAAACTTACCACGGGTGGTGAAGAAAGATTTTTTTTGGGATGGCCTTAAATCCGATATTCAAAAGTTTGTGGCGGAATGTTTGGTTTGCCGGCAGAATAAAGTGGAGACAATTAAGACCCCTCGGACTTCTACAACCTTTATCCATTCCATGTCAACGTTGGGAGGAGATTTCAATGGATTTTATCACAAGTTTACCGAAGTCCGAAGGCAAGAATGTCATCATGGTGGTAGTTGATAGACTTACCAAGTATGCACACTTTTGTGCATTATCTCATCCATTTAAAGCAAGTACGATACTACTACATTTGTGGACAGTAATTCAAAAGCAACATGGAAGCCCAAGGGTTATTGTGAGCGACAGAGATCCCATTTTTACGGGAAATTTTTTGGACGGAGTTATTTTCTTGTTTGGGTACTCAATTAGCTCATAGCTCATCTTATCATCCTCAATCCGATGGTCAAACGGAGATAGTAAATAAATGTTTGGAAGGATATCTTCGTTGTTTTGTATCCGATAAACAAACACAATGGGTCAAGTGGTTACCTCTCGCCGAATGGTGGTATAACACTTCCTTCCATACTGCATAAAAATGACCCCATTTATGGAACTTTATGGATATCATCCACCATCGATTACATCATCGTTAAGGGAAAATTCGAAGGTTCAAGCAGTCGAAGATCACATTGAGCATCGACAAGAAGTTCTCCAACTCTTAAAGGATAACCTCGAATTTGGCACAAAATCGAATGAAACAACAAAGCAGATCAACATCGCAGACGAGAGAAGTTTTGATGTAGGAGATTGGGTATTTTTACGGCTACAACCATATAAACAAATGTCCCTCAAGCAAGCTAAGAAGGATAATAAATTATCGCCAAAGTACTATGGTCCTTACAAAGGTGTTGCAAAAGATTGGCACTATGGCATACAAATTGGAGCTTCCTGCTTCTTCGCGAGTACATCCAGTTTTCCATGTTTCATGCTTAAAGAAGGTTATAGGAGAAAATCTTCCAGTTCAAACAATATTGCCAGAACTCGATGAGGAAGGAAAAATCATATTGGAACCAGAAGCGGTCATGGAAACAAGAACTCGACAACTACGGAATCGATCAATTTCAGAGTATCTCATCAAGTGGAAGAACTTACCCACCGAAGATTCTACATGGGAGGATGAGAATTTTATACAGAAGCACCCAGAGCTACTCAAGCGTTGAGGACAACACTTTTTTGAAGGAGAGGGGCATGCTAGGTCCCTATATTACTAGTATAGTCCCTTATTTTTGTTAGTGTAACCCCCTTATTGTTATTATTGTACCCTTGTAACCCCCATTTTGTTATTATTGTGCCCTTAAATTATTATTGTTAGGTCGGCTAGGATTACATTGTGGCCCACTAGGATTACATTATGGCCCCATGGACTCCTATATAGAAAGGAGGTTTTGTAAATTGTATCATCCAAGAATTGTTCATTTATGTAATGTATTGGAGGTTGCCCCCTCGAAGAGGCTCATTTCTAAGGCGTTGATATCTCTTTTCTTCTCTTTTTGGAGCTGGTTACACAACAGAGATAAGACATTTCCCCCTCATTAGTGGATCCTTAACCTCCTTAGCTCTGCTATAAGAGAGGGCCATGCTAGAGATTTTTGATTGGTCATTCATGGTTTCCTTACTTATGATTGAATTGCACCCATCTGTTGCCGATTTGAAGAAGAAGGAGAGGAGATCGAAGAACATGGCTTGGACTTGTATTACCATTATGAAGGAGGCCTTCAACATCAAGGCACCGATTCTAAGCTTCCCTTTGATCATTTTATAATACAAAGTATACTTTACTTCCCATAAATCTGTTAATGTTAATTGATTTAGCATGATACTCCTTGATCTGTCATGTAGTTTTCATTGAAACATATATACTATGTATATTTCGTATTGTGTTGTGTGACCTTATTTACAAGTATTCACAGGTATAAAGCACATCGAAGAACGATCCTAGAAGCGAAAGGATTAACATCAACATCGAGGACACGACTGCATAAGGAGAAAGGTAGGCCAATCTTCCTCCCTCAATTTAATTTTCAATGTTAAACTAGGGAAACTTATATTCTTTGTCACGATTGTTACTAGACCCACTCATTGGGCTAGAGGAGTTGCTTCTTTCTGAAGAAGGGATTTTCTTGTGTAAAGCCTTGGTCCATGACTCATTCAATCAATACATCTTCTGGATGCTCTTGCTCTTTTTCTTGCTCTCGTTCTGTTGTTGTCTCTTCTGAGAGTTATTTTGTAACAACGGGGAGGGTTTCAGGAACTAGAGAAAGATAACCTCTCTTTATCCTGTTCCGCTTGGATTTTGGCATTATTTCTTGAAGTTTCCTGTATCCTCTCAATATTTTGGTCATAGGTTTACTACCCAATATTTCTACTTCATCATCATCATCTTGGTCGTCTCCATTATATGCAGATTTAGCAGTAGAAACCCTCGTAGTTTGAATATTGGGTGGCTCGATTTCCATATGGAAAGGTTATGTGGGAATTTCTATAGGTAGGAGGTCATGGGGTGGAGTTGCAGGTGGGGGGTCATGGGGTGGAGTTTCAGGTGGGAGGTCATGGGGTGGAATTGCAGCTGCCAGGGCATCCTCTGGTGGGGTGGAAGCTTCAACATGCAATGGCCTTCCAACTGGTTCATCCCAAGTTCCCCCTTCCCTTTGCAGTGCAACAACCACAAAAAATTTAATGAGGCAATGGTGGGAAAATATTTTGAGTTTCCACTTTGATTTTTGCACACCTCGGGCCATTTGGTATAGCTTTTTTGGAAGATATAAAGACATTTTAACCAACCTTCCATGACACAAGTGGTATAACAAGCGGAGGTGCTTGTAATAAATAACTACATACCTTCCTTCGCACGTGAAAAATATATCAAAGTGGAATGAAAAAACCTTCTAGGGTTCTGGTAATGCCTTCCTGTCAAATCATGTGCCTCTCCTGAGTAGCTGTTCACATGCCTCAAGGAAATGTTGCACAACATCAGTTTGGGGTTTTCAGGGCGCAAATCACTATTCTCTCGTCTGGGGTAACCCTGTCACTTCCGCAATCGCTTCTATTGTCACATGCACTACTGTACCTACTACCTCTGATCTACCCTCCTTGTAATGCATGGAACATTATAGGGCTATGCCATCGTAATACCCTTGTGTTACACAGTAATTTGTCACCGTCCCTGCAATCCCCCGTCCCGCGCATTGGAGGGCCTTTTCCGTGACCTATGAGCAGTGACATGACATGAAACCACTTTCATGGCATCCCCCTTGACAAGGAAAATCATTCCTCTGAAGACAGTTTCCTGTAAAAAACCCTAAAAATAGACCTTTTGGCTTGGAGCGACCAGCCAGTTCAGCCCTTGCGCCAATGGGGGAAATCCACCAAAGAGGGCGTGCCAAATGGCGCTCTGTCCCAGTGTATTACTCGCGTCAAGCTTAATAAGGATTGTCTTTTAAAAATAAATGGAGGAAGTTTGATTCCAACCAACTCCTGAATGAGTCTCTAAAATGATTTGGGAGGTTTGGCTCCGGATCTCCATGTAGGGGAAGTGGTTTTCCACCTATCATGGAAGCTTCCTTGAGGATAGGGCCAATCCCACCATTGTAGAGATCCCAACTCCCCTTCCACCATCTATATAAGCTTTCAATTTTCCCTTTGAAAGCTAGCCTTAATGGTCATAGAACTAAGAGCTGAATTAGTTGGTCATAGAACTAAGAGCTGAAAGAGAGAGAGCTTTGTCCCATCCCCAACGAGCTTCATTGAGACGTGCTCTGCTGTCGACCCGCCGAAGGAAGATCCAGCGTTAGAGCTCAGGTTGTATCTTTCTTTAGTTGTTATTAATAATAAACAACTTTGATTATGGTTCCATTCATATGTTCATGTCTTATGTTATGAATTATATCTTCTCTGACTAATATATGGTTACAGGTTTTAGGTTTTACGTTGTGTGTTGTTGTTTCTTCGTGCGCATGTAGGTGTTCGAACGTGCTAGGCGGGAGGATTGTGATCTGCCAAAGCGAAGTATGGAAACGCCATATTTTCTACAAATAACAGCAGTGTGGGACTTAAGGTAGGCCTCTTGTCGCATCTTGGTCTTTTGTAACTAGGAACCTACGTCTTAGCGTGACTCGGTTGTTGCTAGACCCGAACTGGGCTAGTAGGGATTGCCTCCATCCGCGGAGGGGATTTACCTCTCCAACAAATTGGTGACTCCATTGGGGACACATTGATTGGAGTTTGTCTTGTATTTTTGGTTGATTTTGGTCTTTGTTTGCTTGATTAGCTCTTCTGGTTCGCCTTTTTCTAGTGTTAAACCTTTGTTTAGCCTCACCATACCTGTTCTGCTCCCTGTTTTCTCTTTTTTTATTCTTGTCATTAGTAAACTCGACTGGTGCATTTTTTGCCTTGACAGTCATGCCAACTGGTGCTTGTTGCTGGTTAGGCCCTTGTGCCAATCCTGTTCTGGCACTAGTTGCAGCCATACAGTCGCGCCAATCCTATGTGGTGCTAGGGTTTGCTTGTTTTTTAGCTTTCCGAGCTTTATTTTTGGTTTTGGTGTCATTTTTTCAACTGCCTGAGTGTCCTGAAGCCTTGGTTGACTGTGTGTGACCTTTATCCTTCGGTTTTTTGCCCTCTTTTATCGGTTTTACATTCTAGCCCTAGGGCATCTAGGTGCTATAGTGTGCTGAGCCTCTCGTGGGAGTTTTTGGTTTTCATTTGTCCAGTCAACTTTGTTGTTGCTTCTTTGCATTCGTTTGGTGGTTTTCCATTGTTTTATTACATTATTTGAGTGATTTATCTCTTTATCATTCAAGTTTTTCTTTGTCTCGTTTCGAGCCTAGATTACACGGTTCGTATGAGTCGTCGGGATTCCTCTTTGATTTGAGGGATTTCTCCATCAGTTTGAGGTCTGATTGTGTATTTTGTATTGAGTGAACTCGCTTGCTTTCACTCTTTCGCTATCATTTCTCGAATTGGCCTTTTCATTAGTTTTCATTTTGTTTAGTGCATTTTTCTCTTAAAACATTGAAAATACAAAAAATCAAGTCTTTTGATTTTGATTAGTTAGTGTAAATTGAAAACTTTTCTGCGTTATTAGTGTTATATAACTCTAAAGGAAAAGCTTTTAATTTCATTAGCGTGCATTAGAGACACTAGTGGTTGTTTTGTGATCATTTTGTTGTTTGAAAAGCTCTCAACCTTCCCGTAGTTAGCTATTCATCGAACAAAGTGATATATTGTGGCATGTAGCGTGCACTTAGAGGATTTTGAGACATAACATTTGGTAGGGCCTGAAAATTGAAACATAATTGAAGATAAACTATAAAGTTTATTCAATTTACCTTAAGGAAACATTGAAACATTAACGAAATATTTAGAGGTATAGGCTAGTGACGTGTTCCGGCGTCGTTAAAACTAGTAGCTGTCATTCGCCTCTTGGATTTAGATAGCACTAGTACGGACTTGTGCTCCCCATACCATCGCGTATATAAAGGGAGACCCCACTAGGTTGCTATCCTTTATCCGTAGGAAGCCGAGTCTGCCGCCTTATACTTGTGATACAC
Organism: Pinus albicaulis; assembly: GCA_034641835.2. NCBI lineage: Eukaryota > Viridiplantae > Streptophyta > Pinopsida > Pinales > Pinaceae > Pinus > Pinus albicaulis. The sequence continues at coordinate 799,259,957 of CM076579.1, forward strand.
CAGACACAACATTCGGGGATATTGCCTGCACGTAAGTCAAGTCCTTGGTTTATTTCTCTTTCATTTTGAAACCAAGGTGTATATTACAGTTCACGGATATCTGGGACACCCTTTTGCCTAGATTTCCAGAGTAGTCATTTTTTATCTTTTCTGACTCATTAAATTTGAAAGGATCATCAAGCGCTTGCCCTTTCACGCTTTTTTCCAAATTGAAAGAGATAGAGTCACCTTTTATCCGTTTCTCGACTCCTAAAACATGAAACAATAAAGTTTCTAAGTTTCAATGTGGTAAAATAAATCACCTGCGATCACACGCCATTTTAAAGTTTTCTTGTTGGCCGTTTGATTGTGTGCCTTGGTTTTTTCCCATGTGCTTTTTATTGATCTCTTCCTCTTTTCATTACTATCATAGTGGCGGAACCCTCACTTTCTTCTACTGGTAGTCCTTACACAGATGATTCATCAGAGGTATCTCAGTCCTCTGTTGAACCTCAGCAACCCATTGTCTCTGAGTTTCCCGACGGGGGACCAGTTCTATCTAAGCTTCCATTGGAGGACCAATTGAGTTTAATTGGCCCTTATCCAACGCTTGGTTTGGGTTTGGAGTAGGGGAATATTTCCCTCCTCTTACATCGGGTTCGCCTTTTTTAGCTGTTGTTATTCCTCCTAGTCCTTGCCGTCTTTTAGAAGATCTAGTGGCAGGGTTAGATATGGACTCATCCAGTCCTTCTCCTAGTGAGGAAATCCCTACATCTGGTGAATATTACCAGTTGTTCCCAGAAAACAACCCCAAATTATTTGTCATGTCTCTGTCTGGTCCTTCGCTTCCAGCAAGGTATAGATCTTTAAGTCAAATTGTGGCCGTTGTCGCCTCTATGGGAGTATCAAATCCGTCTACGAGGCCAGTTATTCCTTCGTTAGGGATGTCCCCAAGGACACCCCTCACGTCATCTCCTCAGGTCACATCAGTACCTGTTAGGCCTACTGTCTGTGTAGCTACATCTACACCCACTGTTACTACTCAATCCGTCAAGACTGCGTCACTTCCTGAAGACGTCTACATAGCATCTGCTATTCCGAAGAATATATCTCCTGAGGAGTACCGGTTGTCTCTACAGCAGTTGAACTCCGAGGTTGGTCATTCTTCCCAAGATCCCAACCGTCCTTAATTTTCCCATTATGCACAGGATGGTACACCCATTTACATTTTTCCATATCAGTACGATGAGCAAGGAAACCCTCTACATTTTTCTACTCCAGAGGCTTATCAATATGTTCAAGGTTATCTGTCTGCCCAGGCTGGGCAACATTCCAACCCACAAGGAAAACCTTTCCAAGGCCAACCTTCGGGCCAGCCTAGTTATCTCTATGACCCACAAGGACAACCCTTACAGGGCCAACCTTCGAGCCAGCAGGGGTTGTTGTATGGCCCGCAAGGGTAGTCCTACAACCCTCAAGGTCAACCTATACAGCCTCACCCTGTGGTCCAACCAGGGCAACCTCTAGGACCTACAGGTCAACCGGGGTATCAACCAGGACCATTGTACGGTCTTGGGGGGTAAATCCAACCCTCTCAACCTATGGTGCAACCTCTGCAACCTCAGTTTCCTATTGGTCCGAATGCTGCACAGCTAGGGCCATCTTATGGTCCTGATGTGGGTCAAACTGGTTATCAGGCACAACCTCTCCCTATCTCGCCACCAGGCCAACTGGCTCATCTGGGGCAACCTGGTGTCCCTCATCAGTTGGGTCAACCTATTCAACCAGGGCAACCTGTTCACCCGGGTCAACCTGTTCAACCAGGGTAGCCTGCTCAGCTAGGTCAACCTGTCCAACCAGGGCAGCCTACACATCCTTTCAACCCTGCTCAACAACCGATTTACTCTATGTCGCAGTCGAATCCGCCTGTGCACCCAACTCATCAGGCTCAGCAGGGCCCCACTTGCCAGCAACCTGCTCAACCCCAAGGCGGTTATTATCTTCAAGGTCAATCTCGACCGGTTTACAACTCGCCCCAAGGTTCTGGTTATTACCTTCAACAACCAAGCTATACCTATACTCAACAGTCAAATCCATATACTGCTCAAACGGGGCCGACATATAATTAGGGTCCATACCCTGGTTATCAACCCCCATACACTGGTTATCAGCAACTATATCAATCTAACTATACGGCTTACACCCCCTATGGTCAGAATCCCCCGGGACAGAACCAATGGGGGCAAAATTATGCTCAACCAGGGTGGAGTACAGGTACAAGTCCTTATCGGGGACCTGACATGTCGTTTAATCCTCAGTTTCCTTTTCTTGCTATGTTAGAATTGCCGGACGTATCTAAATTGACTAATGATCCGATTCTTCACAATCCTTATTGGCCTCCGGTTCCAACCAAAGTGCCCGACGACTGTCCTAAATTTGAAGGTAAAGCTAGAGAGGACCCCCAAGCTCATGTCATGACCTACCACCTGTGGTGTTATTCAAACTCTTGGGTGGATGATTCAATTCGTCTGCGTCTTTTCCAGCACACTCTCACCGGTGCTGCTGCTAAGTGGTACATCGAATTACCCCGTGGTATATTTCAAGATTTAATACTCTCGCCATGGCTTTTCTGATGCATTTCCAGTTATCGGTTCGTTACGAAGCCGGGACACATCTCCTGACTTCTCTCAAGCAGGATAAAGCCACCCACATATCTGATCATATTCATGAGTGGCAACGTCATCGTAGACTGATCAAGTTTGATATACCTGATCAGCTGCTAACTCATTGGTTCACTACCTCCTTCATTAGCAATATCGCTCAAGATATTGCTATGGGGGCATGTGTGACCGAAGAACAAGCCATCGCGCATGCCCAATACCTTGATCTGGTGTATTCTCATCCCGACACGCTTTATGATCCATCGGTGGATGGAGTTATTGGTTCCGTTTCTTAGACTTCTCGGAAGTCCTCTAATGGGAAGCAGAAGTCTAATTCTTCCAATAATTCTGCCCTTCCCACCCCTCCAGATTCTGGTAAGACCACAGAGGTCAATGCCATTCAGGCTAATCCTACGGAAAAGGCCTCCAAACGAAAGAATAAGGGTAAAGGCAAATGCAAACCTGATGCCCCGAAACTGGAATCCTCCAAACCTCGTGCTGACGATGGTTCCCAACGTAAACCGAAGTACCCCTGCCTTATCTATGAAGGACATCATTATACCAAAGATTGTCCCCGACGATCTGAAGTTATTCAACTTCTGAAAGGCTCCAAAGGGACTCTGACAGTTCTCAAAGAACCATCCCCGTCTCAGCAAACCCAGATGGTTGAGCAGCCTTCGCCATTTGCACCATTTAGGTCCCAAGTTTTTATGATGAATGGTGCTGCACCTGTTTTGATTGCTACGCGTTCGAAGGATTATGCTGGATCATGCCAGGCAGCTGGGAAGGAAGTCGTTGATGGCCTACCTCCCCCACCTGTCTCTGGTCCATTAGAAATTGAGAAGCCCAACGCTGAACCTGTTGTGAGGCCACCTTCTAAAGGTGTTCTGCGAAAATCTTCCTATAATCCAAACACCCGTGCTGCTCAGCACTACAACATTGTTGAGGATTTGGCACAGGCGCCTTCCGCAATGTCTGCGTTGGAATTACTTCAAATTTTCCCATCGCAACGAAAAGCTCTGTTGTCCGAAATCGGTGGAATCGATCCCGCTGATTCTAGTCTTTTCACCTTTGACCTAGAAAATTTTTTCCCCCGACTTCCACATCAAATCGCTCTTGTTATACAAGTCGGGATCAACGGCCTCAACATCCACAGAGCCGTTGTGGATGAGGGTGCTTCCACCTGTGTTATGTCATCTGCCTGCTGGAAGGCCATTGGCTCTCTAGTTCTTACTTCGTCTCCCAATGCCCTAGAGGCATTTGATGGTCAGGAATCTAAACCCTTGGGTGTTCTCGAGAGTTTTCCGATCACGTTACAGGATAAGACAATCAACGTAGAAGTAGAGGTGGTTGACACCAATCTCAACTACAATCTCCTTCTTGGTCACAGTTGGACTCACGCCATGCTATGCATTCCGTCCACCTTCTTTCGGCTTCTGAAGTTTCCTCACGAGGGAAAATTATCACTGTTGATTAGTTGTCTTTCTTCACCTCATCCTCAGAGAACAACGTTCCTTACGTGGATCAGATCCCCAATCCCCCCGACAGTGTAGGACCCGATCTTTTCAAAGACCCCGTCCTCATGGGTATTTTTCCTACGCCACCACCGCACACTGTTCAAGTTAACATGATCTCTAGGTCAGATGACCCTTGGATCATCCCTTCGCCTGAACAGGTGACCTCCTTAGGAGAATCGATGCCTTTAACTCCAGTTGAGATCAATTACTGCGAGATTTTCGCTGCGTCTAATCCTCCTCCTCCAGAACATGCTCCTTCGAGCATGGCTTTAGATATATATTCTCAATCCCCTTGGCTAGGTGATGTAGATTTGCCTGACCCTTTAAGAGAAGTATTCCCTTCCAATGAAGCTATCGTTGGAACGATGTCTCTTGAAGATCTATCGTGGAGTGATGGACATCATCGTTCCTCATTCATGCCTGGCCTGGGGGCAATGTCTGATTGTCTTGAACATGATGTATCTGGTTATCCCCCTCCTGAGCCTCCTCCTTTGAGCTCGTCAGAGCATAGTTCCTCTTCTTGTGTCAAGCTCCTAAAACAATGAAACAAGTTGCTACGAGGACAATTATTTTAAGTGTGTCAACCTCATTAAAATAATGAAACACGAGCCCGTTCAATTCGAGTTTTGTTAGATTTAGATCAAATCTCTTGTGTTTTGAACCTTCACTCCATTTCCTATGGACTGAAGCTTGGGGGGCATGTACCTCAAATTGAGACACCATGCTGGTAAGCATGCCCGTTTTTCCTTATCATTTCAAGCATAGTTTACATTTTTGTTTTAAGCTTGCATAAAAATAAAACTCATTTCCAAGCATAGTTTTCATGTGTGATTTTAAGCTTGCGTAAAAATAAAATGTGTGGTAATTCATTTTGTGAACTTTTCCATTGGGTCACTTGTTATGCAAATAATATAACTAATGCATTAGATAAAATTGTATTAGGCATTTGCGTAACATATTAAAAACATATTCATATGTAAAAAGATCCATCTAGAAATAGATATATATATGTGTGTGTGTGTGTGTTGAAATGTTTGCAGTTTGTGTATATCACATAAAATTCAAAAAATATACATGTCTATTTTAATAATATCCGGAGACAACATGTCTCTCAAAAATGTGCAAATGAAAAGCCCTAGATGACTAATCAGCGTGGTGCTCGTGGTAGCATGTCACCGCCCGCACCAGTCGCCTTAGTAAACGGTGAAGGCGACTAGGCACCCCCACAGTGTGCCTCTGGTAAGCCATTGGGACGTTAATTTGGGATCCCTCGGGCGATTCCCTCCAAGTTCTGCACTAGCTCATTCCCCTCGCCACCCTCAGCTTGAGGATCGTGTGCGAGAGGGGTCCTCTGTGCGATGGGCGACATCCCGGCGGTCCTCTCTGGGCCAACGTCTACATACATATAGGATTATTTGTTAGAATAGGCATGTATCACAAAAAAAATCATAAATACATAAAAATAAAAAAGAGTCTTACCCAGCTCCTCATCCCAGTCATCCCCCTCTGGGAGTGGAAGATTTGGGTCTCCCGTGAAGTTGATACCGGCATAGGGCTAGTCCTAAATGATGATCAGTTGTCGCCATAGCCATGCAAAAAACTCGGGCCTCCATGAAATTTGTTGGCCCCCTCCTGATCTGGGCATGAGTGCTGCCCATCGAGCCATCCTTGGCTCCCTCAATGATGGCTCGACGACTATCGCCCCCTGGCCCTGGAAAATTGGTAATCGTTCAAGGATGAACGATACCAGGATGGAACCATACCCAAACTATTTTAGTTTGGTCTTCTTGCACTTCGTCAGCTGCCATTTTATGTTCATTGTTATGGCAGTGGCCCAATCAAATAGTGTCGGGTTCATGCATTCAGATGCTAAGAGGAGTTGTGCTTTAGTTGCCTCATGCGGTGCCTGTGACCCTATAGCCCGCATAATGGTGTGGAGCACCACTCGGAGTGCTAGATTAGGGACCGTGTGGATATCGACCTTCCCACTGCCTGATCCTCTCCGTGCCCCTGGGCACACTCTTTCCATCACCATTGCCATTTTCTCATCAGATGGCCTAGTACCTGTCAAGATTGGAATTGGACCTCTGCGGGACAATCTAGTTATGAAATAGACGTTGAATACTTCAATTTCCAACACTTGGTCTCGAAGCCTGAATTTTTCTTTGTTCTCGTCCCAAATACTGATCAAATACTACAGTAACTCAGGTTGTGCTCTCAAACATGGTGTTAAGAAGAAATTTTTTAGACCGCAGTTTCGGAGAGCATTCATGCACGCTTCATTCCCCATGGCCATTTCATCTTCTTCACCATGCTATCTTTCTTTCCACTCGATTACCATTGTGGCTGTGTATCTACACCGACATGGTCATAAGCACCTCATTAGATCTCTTGAACACTCAGAAATTTAGCTGATTGGTTCACATTTTTCTAAATTCAAGCAGAAATTTAGGTTGCGCCATTGGCGCGACTGTTTTTCTGACAGTCGCGCCAACTGGCGTGACCCCTTTGCAAAAAGGAGCTAATTGGCATGGGTCCGTGCCCGATACCCGCACCAATTGGCCAAGCCATATTTTTGCAAAGGTCCTCTCAGGGATCCAAAAACACAATGGAAATATATAGAAAATGAATTAAAACAAAGCTATGGAGAGCGCCTCTTACCTGGAATGAAGGAGAACCGGAATGATGTACTGGATTGACCACAATCGCTGCCGCAAGTTTGCACAGAAAAAGCTCACTGTTGCTCTCACAAGAGGTAAAAAGTAAAAGTGAATATGTTTTTACTATTTTTGGCATATTTATAACTTTTCAAAGTCAAAATTAGGTTTTGAAAGTCATTTTTCCAATATCTTATTATCTTTTGTTGAAAAATGGGTTTTACGCTCGATTTCATGTGCAGCAACAGGTTTTCACGCAGCTTGGACGACGATACGAGTTGTATTTTATACTTTTTTGGACTCGGTAAAAACACGAAAAAGTCATTTCTAGAGTCATCTTTCAGCTCTTTTCTGGCTCTATAAACATGAAAATATTTCCGAGTCACTTGTCGTTTTGATCTCGTTAAATTGGCTGCAAAAAAACATCTACCCAGTATACGTTTACTCCTTTTTTGGGCTGGGATAGATTATTTACGAAAAAGGAATACCCTAGCCTATCGCGACTAGGAGGTTTTCTCAGACACAGTTTTCTACCTTTTCGGATCTGAGGAACTAGCTACGAAAAGGGACGGTTGGAGTTTACTTTTCTGTTGTCTTTTCAAACTCTCTAAACATGAAAAGAGGCCGAGTTCTTCCTTTTCCAGACTCATTAAAACCTGATGACATCGAATTCTGTCGTAATGATGATACTCAAGTTCCTCCTTCCTAGGGCTCATTAAATGTACTAGGTTGTATTTGTCCAAAGGACAAACTTATATCACAAGCATATGTTATCCCCTTCAAGCTTGTTCTAAAAAATAATTGGGGTACTCACCAGAAATGGTGGTGGAAAAATGAAACCAGTATCATCGTCGTGTCGGCAGCATGTCGCTCTTGAACATGGCACTTGTCTGCATTCGTGTTGGGTTGGGGACATCTCATCTCGTTTTCTGCTTGCCTCCATGGGTTTGGGTAATCCCTTTTGACCTCTCATCTGCTCTTCACCTCGTCATCATGACCTCAGAACATTTGATGTCAAATACTGCCAAATCCAGTGTCGTGCCACCGATATGTTCAAGAGAAGTTGACCTCTGCAATCTCAACCTTCCTCTGATTCTCATCTGATCCTGATTCACAAACATTATGTTCCTCTGTCTCGCGTCGATGATGTGGGAAACACTATGGCCCACCTTCAATCAAGGTCACTTCCTGTCGACTTCAGCTCATTATCCAGGAAGATGATCTAGAGACTCCCTTCTGGTACCTTGGAGCCTGCATGCCTCAATGGCAGGTTCTTCACATTCGATGCAAGGTTTTCATCATTGGCCTTCGATCGGATGATTCTACGGGTGTTCAACACTAGCTCACTATTCAAATTCCGTGGATTGTACCTATAGTACCTTGAGGGCCATTATCATTATTGGTGGTTCCTCTCGTGTCTGTTAACAAATTTCATCATTGGTTGGTAATCAGACGATGTTCTTGCATGTTCGACTTCAGCTCACATATTCACATGCTAGAACTTGTACTCTGTTTGGGTCGAGATGGAGCGCAAGAAGCTAGGTTTTGTTTGATGGAATCCAGGCTGCGGATTTTGTGGATTATCATGATTGGTTACATGACTCATTGATTCGATGGCTGCGACCATACCTGAGTCTACTTACTGATCCTTACTGGATGGCTACGTCCATGCCTCGGATCTTGATTATTGTATAACTCTATTATGGATGGTTGTGCCCATACCACATATCATTTATTTGAGATATCTGTTGTACTTGTCTACGCAGTTTTTCCGACGAAAGTGTTTTCAGTTGGACACGTTCTCGTAAATCATTTCACCCCTCTCTCTCTCTCAGGCCTCATGCTTTAGGGGGCATCTGTTACACAGTAATTTGTCACCGTCCCTGAAATCCCCCGTCCCACACATTGGAGGGCCTTTTCCATGACCTATGAGTAGTGGCATGACCTGAAACAAATTTCATGGAATCCCCCTTGACAAGGACAATCATTCCTCTGAAGACAGTTTCCTGTAAAAAACCCTAAAAATAGACCTTTTGGCCTTGGTGCGACCAACCAGTTCAGCCCTCGCGCCAATGGGGGAAATCCACCAAAGAGGGCATGCCAACTGACGCTTTGTCCCAGTGTATTACTCGCGCCAAGATTAATAAGGATTGTTTTAAAAAAATAAATGGTTGAAGTTTGATTCCAACCAACTCCTGAACGAGTCTCTAAAATGAGTTGGGAGGTTTGGCTCCGGATCTCCATGTAGGGGAAGTGGTTTTCCACCTATCATGGAAGCTTCCTTGAGGATAGGGCCAATCCCACCATTGTAGGGATCCCAACTCCCCTTCCACCATCTATATAAGCTTGCCATTTTCCTTTTGCAAGCTAGCCTTAATGGTCATAGAACTAAGAGCTGAATCAGTAGCAAGGAGACTATTTCCAGACAACCTCTGAGAGCCAAGCCGAAGAGAGAGAGATTTGTCCCATCCCCGACGAGCTTCATTGAGACGTGCTCCGCTGTCAACCCGCCGAAGGAAGATCCAGTGTCAGAGCTTAGGTTCTATCTTTATTTCATTTTTATTAATAATAAACGACTTTGATTATGGTTCCATTCATATGTTCATGTCTTATGTTATGAATTATATCTTCTCTAACCGATATATGGTTACAAATTTTAGGTTTTATGTTGTGTGTTGTTGTTTCTTCGTGCGCGTGCAGGTTTTCGAACGTGCTAGGTGAGAGGATTGTGATCTGCCAAAGCGAAGGACGGAAACGCCATCTTTTCTGAAAACAACATCAGCGTGGGACTTAAGGTAGGCCTCTTGTCACATCTTGGTCTTTTGTAACTAGGAACCTGTGTCTTAGCATGACTCGGTTGTTGCTAGACCCGATCTGGGCTAGTAGGGATCACCTCCGTCTGCAGAGGGGATTAACCTCTCCAACACCTTGAAACCTGTGAATATACTCTATCCAAATGACCTGGTAAAAAAATGGTTTAACTATTGGAAATGTGTCTAGAAATTCTTTGGCACATTCTTTGCGTTCTCTTGGGCATCCCATATTTTGTTAGAGTTTAGAGTGGCTATGGATGTTTTTTTTCTTTGAAACAATTAAAATGCTGGACAACGACACAATGGAAGAGTTGGGGAAATGAGTCCAGTAATATCATGACCCATCGTCTATGGTGGTGTCAGTATGCACTCAGGTGTTGCTGCAATGACTACCTCCCATTTGACACCAAAATTTCATTGGTGTCGTGGTCAGGGGATATTTCTGTTACTGTTGTACGCAGTTAGAGATTCCACTTGTACCTAGTTAGGAGTTGCCACAAAAATCACCATTGGAATGGGAGGGTGAGTTTCCATCGGAGGGCCCTGATTTTCCGCATTATAATTTAAAGTTTTATTACGTACAACTTTGTGGGCCCATGCACCATTAAACCGACTCCTGAAATAGATTTCCTTAAAAAGTGTTGGTTACAGTTTATTAGTTATCCTTAAATGCATATTATAATTTTGCATGATTATCAAGTTAACTTTATTGATTTGTAGGATGTTCATATTATTTTCATTGTTTGCAGGCTTAGTTGTTGTTGCTGTCATGTATGTCAAGACGTGCTTCAATTCAGATCACCTGGCCTTGTGGATGTATATGTTGATAATGGAGAAATTCATAATAATTGAATTGTTTGTTTGGATATTTATACAATTATAACTCTTAAATGAGGTTGGATCTATGAATTTCGAAAATTCCATATGTCACAATTGCATTTTTCATTTAACCATGTATAAAGGGAAAATAATGTTTGATCTATAAGCTATCTTGGTTGGCTTGTAACCAAGGGTATCTCACATAATTTGTCATTGAAGGGGCTTCTTTAAGAATTCAAGCCCATTAGAATTTTATTAGAGGCTTGTATAAATTATGCATGTTCTACTCATGGATAATGAATGAATGAATGTTCCTAGAAGTTGGAATTGTGAAGATGTATTGAAGGTATTCTAAGGTCTCGTTTTGTAACATCTTTTGGAGTCTTATATTTGCTAATAGAAATATTTATTTTTTTGTTCATTGTTGGTTTATGTTTAAAGTGATCTTTATTGATAAAATATCATTTGTAAAAGGAAATAGTGATTTAATATCTACCTTTAAGATCCCAATCGAGTTTTTAATCATGTTAAAGTATGATTTCATTTGCTAAGTATTAATATATATTAAAATGCATCTATACATAATTGTATATAGGTATATGATTTATTGATTTATGTTTCATTGCTATATGCATGGATGGAATGTACTATTTAACTCACACATCTCAGGATAAGTAAGTATGTCTTATATATATTAGAATTAGAACCATCACTTTTCCTAGAAATAATTAAAGTAAAATTTAACAAAAATATAGCTAATGTTATAGGTTATGCTCATAACTTATAGATTCGTTTTTTTCTTTTCTTTGGTTAGATAATGTAGTTATTAATAACTTAGGTTTATACTTTATTACCAAGCAAAGCAGATAGAAAAAATTGAATTGTAATAAAAATGACACAACTAACTGTAATAAAAAATAGACAACCTAATTGTAATAACAATGTAATTCCATTAATAGTATTACTGAAAAATGCATTTTTTACATACATTTTGTGTCAAAATATAAAAAAATCACCAAAAAATATTGTGAGTCCATCTATAAAAAACACAACTCAAATACAGAAAAAATTATGGACACAATGCTGCTCCAATCTATCTCAGGAAATAGGAACACCATAGTAGGACTCCCACCATAATAACCCCAATACCAGTAGTATCCCAAAAGGGAGAATGCAGTAATTACTGAAACACAATATAAGAACTGCAGCAAAGTAAACAATAAATCTAAATACACATCAGAATGCACAAAAATGCCTGAGCCATTTTATTATATATGAGGTGAAAAAGCAAGTACAATAGTGCTCAAAATATGAGACACTCAAGCCAAAGGGATGGCCTGGAATGACCCTGCAATGATACCACAAGAGGACTGCGTAACTGCTGAACTGTTGGAAGGTAAACTGTGATGTCCCTACTGCAACTATTGGGATTATAACTGCTTTAAAGATATAAATTCAGATCTAGGCAGAATGGGAGCTCCGATGATGCTGAAAACAGAGATATGGGCTCTATGATGGATACCCAAGATAACCCAGAAAGGATTTCTCAAATCTGCCAATCTAAGAAAACCACCCTCTTAGGGCTTCACATATATATTGCTGGGTATGCAGATCTAAAGCTAGATCTGATGATATGATGGCTGCAATGATGCAAAATCAGATCTATGCAAGAAGGGTCGACCCCTCCACTAGATCCTTGGGCTAAAAGCTCAAGATCTAGCTCCTCAAATCTCCTCCACTGAAAATAGCTGCTAAATGAACAACAGCTTTAGAAAACTACGTTGTAAGAGAGGGAGGCTCAATATCCTACTGCTAGATGTGTCAAATCAACTCCTGAGTGATGGAGACAATAGATTCAATGTGAGAAGATGATCCCTCATAGGATTTCCAGCTGAAATACTGGAAAATTCCTTCCTCCAATAGATCTACAGGATTGGACTATGAAATCCTTGAAGGGACTGTTGCTGCATGGAGGTAAAACCCAATGGCCTGAATGCCGTATATAGATCTACTGCTCCTGGAAGATTGAATGCGAAGAAAAAAGTGGTAGGATGAATCCTCCACTGGTTTCCTAGTTGAATGCTAGAAACAACCTCCTGAAGATGGCACCAATGAATAAAAAGGAATGAAGTACAACCCTCTTTCAAGAGCTGCTTAATGAAAGAGGAGGGATCCCTGCTCAGGAACACCCTGTGCTAAACAACATTGCAATCTTAGCTAAACAACTCAAGAATGCATAGAAATGGTCTTAAGACAAATATAGATCTAAATAGATCAAGAAATGAATAATCCAAATCATGCCTTCTATTGTGCCTTCTCCTTCATTATATAGATATGAGCCTTTTGTATCCTAGGCCCACTCTGAAACTGCGTTATACATGTGGACATAAGTCTCCATGGTTGACTGCGCTGTATATCCATGTCCTCCATCATGTTCACATGGGGTGATCACCCTCTCCATCATGTGTGCATTAAATGCATCACTTCCTCCACTATCTTATCATAAGTGCTTTATGATCTTCTTTGAATGCACTATGATCTTTGTTGACCTTATCAAATATCCTCATGATTTTCATTTAAGATCCATGATCTTATTTGACTGTTTCATCCTCCATAATCTATCTCATAAATGACACATGATCTCCATTAATGGAGCTGCTCCACTACTCCATGATTTTAGATCTAGATCTAGGATATCCACATACACACATTAAGAGTGGATTTTATTCATCTTTTAGGTTTGTGGGTTCATCCACCCTTTTATTTACATAATTAATTAAGTTTATTAAGAACTCTAATATTCCAAATATCATGTGAAAATTTGGGAATATTACAGTCCTCCCCGGAAAAATGTTGCTTTTCCTCAAGAAACTACAAAATTAGATGCAAATCCATACATTCCCCTCCAAATGGCATCCACATAAGGAAGGCCTCCTCTAGTTGCTACAATGTGTCATGCATGTTGGTTCCAAAGTTGTCTCTCAAGAATGCATAGAATGACCTCCAACTGGATAGTTATATGCCTCCTTCCACCATGAAGTACCAAGTGACAACCATATGATGTCCAACATCATCATCAATACATGAGATACATAAAATAAAGTGGTTCTTTCCACAAAGGAAAAGATCCATCTCATAAAGCATTTCTTCATCCCATGTTTCATGAAGTACATTGAGCATTGACATGCCCTCATCTTTAGCCTTGTTGGCCTAGTTGGTTCCATGCATCATTCCAACATTATGCAAAAGAAGAAATAGAGACATATGGGTAGACCAAAGTGTCAAACCATATTCTCCCAATAGTAACCACCAGAGTAGGGCCTCTTGCTGCCATCCTCCATCTCCTCCATTTAAGATGGACAAGACAAACTCCCCAAAAAGCAACCAAAGCAATAAGAGATCTTGCTATATTTTTACCTCCTCATGTGCATCATGGAGTGAAAACATATTGATAGACATGTGGAATGTCACATCAGCCAGATATAAACAAACACCATCAATACACATCATGAGAGTACCATGCCAAGTTTTACATAATACAGAACACATAGACATAGGAGATGTCATGTGATGGCCAAACTCTCTTAAGGACAACCAAAATGAAGATGCCTTTCTTTGCTGCATACTATCATTGATACACAAGGCATGAGTAAAAAAAATATGAGCTATTGGGTGGTAACCATACTCACCCAAGAGAAGCCAGCACATCCATGCCTCCTTCTTCATTTCATGAGAGTTTTTCAAGGCATGGATCAAAGAAATAAGAGCCTTTGGGTAGTATCCAAACTCAACCAAGAGCAACCAACGTAATCAAGATTTTTGGCCCATGTCATATATCTGTAATTGGTCATGCAACCCCTTGCTTATCATCCTCACCCACTCATTCCAATGTGGATGATGAATAATGTACTGCATAAACATGGTATCCTCCCTTTGTAGAATACCATTCTTCCCAAATTGATGAAGAAATTTTCACTCCATGAAATGTTGGAGTGCACCTCCAATGAGATCTCTTAATGATACCTTCTTCTCATCAATGGCCCTCCAAAACCAAAGAGGTTATGGATCTGCTGCAGGTAGAAGTTTCTCTTTGAGCTGTGAGATTCTCATGGAGAAAGTGTCATCTAGAAAGGAGAAAAGATTCCTCATCTCAATATGTCTACCATATATCATCTTAACCTCCATTGCTTCATGAGTGAAGCTACCTTCAGAATGCTTTAATAATAATGGGGCCCCTTCATTATCACTACTACTAAGTGACAGCGTTGTAGATCTTCATGGTGGTACATATGTTGTATCAAAGCAAGGCACAATGCTGATCTCATAATCAACCATTGTACATAGGATCATGCTCATCCCATCTTCCGAAACTCTACAATCCAACTCAAAGGGTTGAATGTAGCTCAACAATTATGAACTGGGAAAGCTCTTCTTCTCCTCCTTGATTAGATAAAGGGACCTCTGCACTGTGATATTTTGCTGCTTCAAATCATCATGTTGTTCTAATCCTTGGTCATGAAATGGCCCTGATGGCATGTCCCCATAAGTTTCAATAAGATCTATTGAAACAATATGTGGTGAATGTGTATGCATACCTTGGATCAACTGATGTGTGAGAACCTCTTGCAACAACACAAGAGTTCCTCCAACCGGAACAATGGTGTCTCCAACTTTTGGTAAGAGTGATGATTGCTCTTATACCAATGTATCAACGTTGGAATCTTCCTCCTCTTCCTCATGCATCTCCTAAATCATGCATGGGACTCTACGTGTCAAAATCTCAAGACTATCTTGCAAGGTTGCAAGTGTCTCTTCTCTGGATGCAGGTACTGCAGCAACTGGCGGTGATTGTAGTGACTCTTTGTCCAAAGTGACAAGATTGACATCCTCCTTTGTTTCCTTATGAAATGTCTCTTTGTGGCACATCTCTGTTTTTCTTACATCAAACTTCTTCCTCAACTTGTGAAAGAAATTTGAATATTTAGTCACCTTTGCATTCTCCATGTGACCAAACTACCAATCATTGGATTCACCTAAAAGATGAAGTGCTGCAATTTGGACAGCCTCTCTTTCAACCACAGGATGTAGTATGAAAAATGTATCTAACTCTTTCCTCCAAGCCTTAATAGTGCTTGAGGAAGATCCATCAAATGTAGGCAAATGGAATTTATTGTGCCTCTTTCTTCTATTGCTGCTATAGGATCTTCTTTCTTCTTTTCTTTCTTCATTTCTATACCATTCACCTTCTTCAAAGAAAGTGGACATAGTAGATATATGAGGAGATCTATGATTCTATGGTTTTCTTTTCTGCTAATAGGAAGTGCTTGGACCTTCCTCGTCAAATATTCTTCTTGGATCCTCTTTTTGCCTTTCCCTCTTCATTTGATTAACCTCTTTGGAGAGATCTTGCATGGATCTAAAGATAGGAGTGGAAAAACTACAATCCTCCTTCATGGTAGATCTCATCTATCTGGTTCTTCTTTTGATGAAAAAGATGAAGTGTCCACAAGTTGAGCCAAAGATCATGCTCTGATACCACTGTAGTATCCCAAAATGGAGAATGTTGTAATATTGAAACACAATATAAGAATTGAAAAAAAAGTAAACAATAAATCTAAATACACATCAGAATGCACAGAAATAGTTGAGCCATTTTATTATATAGGAGGTGAAAAAGAAAGTACAACAATTCTCAAAATATGAGACACTCAAGCCAAAGGGATGGGGTGGAATGACCCTGCAATGATCCCACAAGAGGGATTGTGTAACTGTTGAAATACTTAAAGGTAAATTGCGTTGTCCCTGCTGCAACTGTTGGGACTACAACTGCCTGAAAGATAGAAATTCAGATCTAGGCAAAATGGGAGCTCCGATGATGCTGAAAACAGAGATCCAGGCTCTATGATGGATACCCAAGATAACCTAGAAAGGGTTTTTCAGATCTGTCAATCTAAGAAAAACACCCTCTTAGGGGTTCACATATATATTGTTGGGTATGCAGATTTGAAGCTAGATCTAATGATATGATGGCTGCAATGATGCATAATCAGATCTATGCAAGAAGGGCTGACCTCTCCACTAGATCCTTGGGCTAAAAGCTCAAGTTCTAGCTCCTCCAGTCTCCTCCACTGAAAATAGTTGTTGGATGAACAAAAAATTTAGAGAACTGCACTGTAAGAGAGGGAGGCTTAGTAGCCTACTGCTAGATGTGTCAAATTAGTTCCTGAGTGATGGAAACGATAGATCCATTGTGAGGAGATGATCCCTCACAGGATTTCCAGATGAAATACTGGAAACTTCCTTCCTCCAATAGATCTACAGGACTGGACTGCGCAATCCTTGAAGGGACTGCTGCTGCATGGAGGTAAAACCCAATGGCCTGAATTCCGGATATAGATCTTCTTCTCCTGGAAGACTGAATGTGAAGAACAAAGTGGTAGGATGAATCCTCCACCAGTTTCCTAGCTGAATGCTAGAAACAACCTCCTAAAGATGGCACCAATGCCTAATAAGGAATGAAGTACAACTCTATTTCAAGAGCTACTCAATGAAAGAGGAGAGATCCTTGCTTGGGAACACCCTATGCTAAACAACACTACAATCTTAGCTAAACAGCTCAAGAATGCATAGAAATGTCCTAAGACAAATCTAGATCTAAACATATAAAGAAATGAATAATCCAAATCATGCCTTCTATTGTGCCTTCACCTTCATTATATAGATATGAGTCTTCCATAGCCTAGGCCCACTCCAAAAATACTCTTTACATGTGGACATAAGTCTCCGTGGTTGACTACGTTGTTTATCCATGTCCTCCATCATGTTCACTTGGGGTGATCACCCTCTCCATCATGTGTGCATTAAATGCATCACTTCCTCCACTATCTTATCACAAGTGATTTATGATCTTCTTTGAATGAAATATGATCTTATCCACATACACGCATTAAAAGTGGATTTTATTCATATTTGAGGTTTGTGGGTCCCTCCACCCTTTTATTTACTTAATTAATTAAGTTTATTGAAAACTCTAATATTCCAAATATCATGTGAAAATTTGGGAATATTACAATACCAATGACAAGAACAATCCATTCATTAAAAAGCTACACATATTGATGGTTATCAATGATAATTGGTAGAGCATATGTTGGCTCCACATATCTTGCACATCCAAGCCCATTGGATGTTGCTTCAAGGAGTATATTATCAACAACCCTTTGGACATCTGATTTGTAAATTATGTTGAAACTTTGAAACTGTGAACCAATGGTTTTTTCTTGTTGGTAAAGGGGTTTCAAGTTTTGTCTTCGAACCTGGTAAATACCAATCATTTGATTTGTGATTAATCCATAATTTGTGTAAGTGACAATGTCGCTTGCACTATAATTCTATGTTGTTATGAGCCCATAGACCAATACATGATAACATACTTTGTTTTTGGTGCTTATGCCAAGAATAACTCTAGTATTTTGGTACACTTGGCTTATTGCTTCATTATGAAGTAAGATGTAGTCCGTGCATGCCCTCGATTTGGATGAAACCAAATTTGGATGATCAATACGCAGTTATGAACCATCTGCAAAAGCAAAATATAATTAAATGAAAAAAAAAAATTAATGAAATATTGTTAGATTGTTAAAAAAAATTGTGACAACTCACTCTTACAGTAGCGGCAACTCACTGTTGTAGTAGTGTCAACTCATAGTTATAGTGGCAATAACAGTGAAAAATGGCAATAAAATGAGTTGTTGCCACTGTAATAGTGAATTGCGGCCACTGTAACAACAAGTTTCCACCAGTATGATAATAGGAAAAAAAAGATAAACTAATATTTAGAAACAAACACATCCTATATATTTAGAATAATGAGTATATTTTGAAATTATGAAAAAATAGAGCAGTGAGTTAACAGACTAACAATAATCATTTTAGTCTAAAAGGTCTCGTTAACAATAAAGTTATGAATGATGTTTTCAGTAGATTTTTTTTACAAGAGAGTTTACTTACTTAATGTTTAATAAAAGTGGAATGACTAATAATTTTTCATAAATATCAAAATACCCATTTAACCTAAGATCTTATCTAAAGTAAATTTATGAACTATGTTTTTATTGAATTTGTTTCACAAGAGAGTTTAGTTTGATATTTGGATATGAAAATTGTTTTTTCTTTGTTTAAATAAGGTTTATTGTTTTAATGTGTTATTTAAATTAATTTTTGATGATTATTTTCTATTTTATTGAATTTTATTATTTACCAATAATAATAATGCTTGATATAATAAATTTAAGAAAAATAACAGATTTCATGAAAAATATGATATATTAACGTATAGAAAATTTATATTTATATTTTGTTTTATAGCTAACATAAATCTGAAAATTACCAAATGTTTTGAGTTTATATCTTCTAAAAGACATAATATATGACATTGAATTTATATTGGTCCACAAAATTGAACATAATTGTTAATGATGTGCATGCAATTGAAGCCCGACTCATTGGATATAATGGAGATTGGATAAGAATGGCTTAAAGATATAAAAAATTACACAACAATGATATTTGCATCAACATAATTTCAATCATGAAATTGTTTATTTTCTTTCCTTAGTACTTACATAACAAACCTAGCTTCTCTAATTTTATTTCAAAAGATCAAAGGGGGTTTTGTTCAAGAAAAAAATATTTGATAATATGTTTTTAGTCCACTCAAGTATAGCTAATAAGAGTGGGAAATAGTTATTAAAATTGATATAGCTAATCCTTTTCACAAGGTTTGCTATGGATTCCTTTACAAGGTACTTAGAAGTATTGACTTACCTTACAATTCATAAAATAGATGAGAGCATGTATAGACTACATGTAGACGGTTCACCCTATTAATGTCTTTGTAGTAAAAGTATAACATATTGTTCATTTCCTTTAGCCATGAGCAACAACGATGAACTGGGTAGCATTTCACCATTAGCATTTTTAGTGTTGTTAGTTTCTTAGTTAGTTTGGTGTTAGTGAGCCGAGTGTTAGTTATCTTATTGGGCTCTTAGTTCTAATCAAAGTTTCCTTATTTTGAATAGAGAGTGTAGTTTCTATAGTTTTATATTGAGCTTAGTTTTCATAGCTTATTAGCTTCAAGTGGACTAAAGGCTTTCACACATTTCAACTAATAATGGAACATTTCAACTTTGATATGTCAGTATTATATAATAATATATGACTGACAGTTGTATGGAAAGGAAGGACCCTATGTAGATGGTTCACCATATTAATGAGTGATTGAATAAATTTTTTCAAAACCATATAAGACTTGACCGTGACTACTTCTACCACCAATCCATACATTCTCATGTCCATTTATCCAGGAAGAAAACACCAACAAGAGGGAATGTTTGGAAGCTTAATCGTGATCAATATGATAAGGAGAGAGATCATTTTTAAGTGGAAAACATATACCATACATCACAATATTGAAGGTAGGCATGGGAAGGCCTAGGTGGGTTCGATCATTCATCAATGATGATGAGAAAGAAAATCTAATGATTTGATAATTTGGTGATTTTAAAATACTTTTTTGTAAAATTAATAAATTATGATATGAAAGGTAAAAGTATGGGAACACCTAGGAGGGTTTGAACATTGGTTGATGGTGGTGAGGAAGAAAATCTAATAAATTCACAATTTGGTGATTTTATAATAATATTTTATAAAAGCAATAAAATACACGATGCCATGATAATGGCAATTTGGTTATATATATATATATATATATATATATATATATATATATATATATATATATATATAAAATTTGTTTTTATATAATTTGTTTTTATATAAATCAATGATTTGACAATATTTTTTATTATAAAAGTAATAAAGAATAGACGATAAATAAGAAAAACTGGATTTAACATACTATGATGTTTTGGCAAAAAAAAAGAATTTAATTAATAAAAAACAAAAGGTATGATGGTAATAAATTATACTTAAAAATGGTAAGGAAATTATCTGGATTCCTTTAAAGTCATATTTTTGTGTTTAAAAAATAAATGAATAATATTTCCAAATTATCATAATTTTTTATCTAAGACTTTTGTGATCCATAATTATATATATATATATATATATATATATATATAACTTTTTTACTATTAAAATAATAACATTTAATAAATTATATTGAAAATTACTTAAATAATAAATAACCATTAAAATGAAACATTAAATAATTTAAATATAAATTAATATATTTAAAAATATATTTCATATATGATCTTACACTTAATATCAATAGGAATCAAAATTTATATAATGAAATCAAATATCCCCACTATTAATAATCATTATTTTAAAAATAAAATTAACATTATCAATATCATTATTATTAATAATTATTTTTTTAAAACAAAAACTATTATAATTAACAATATTTATTCTTAAAAAAAAAAACTATTTTTTTAATAAACATAAAATAAATAAATTAAATTAAAAATACTAAAACAATATTAAAAAAATCCCCACCATTTAGGGCACAAACGACACAAGCCATTTGAGTCATATAATAGCAATAAAACCAAGGACATAGATGGAGGGCAACATCATACACATTATCCATCGAGGGATCAGTGCCTTAGGGACTTGAGGCTGAGAAATCTTGTAAATTATTTCGGAAACCAGTTTCATCACAAAATGTGGTTGTTAGATGGTATCAAATGAGAAAACGCGGATGGAAAATTTCACCGTTGTGGAAACTGACTGTCACCATTGCGACAATTCCCTTGAGGAGAAAACACTTATCAAGATAGAGGAAATGGTTATCAAGGCCGAGGGTTCAAATTTAATGGAAGATCTAGGACAGGTGGCGGACTTGGTCTGTGTCAATGGTTTACATGTATTTTATAGTGAAATAATTTAATTTTTTTCTACCATTTTCTTGGAGGAATTTGTTCAGTCAAACAAACAATGTAAAATTTTCATATTTTTTTAAACTTCACATGTTTGGGGTTAGATGTCGATATTGGATTGCAAAAGACACACGGTAAAGAGAATATGAAATCATAAACAGAGAAAACCAAGAGTGGAAAAACTACTATTCCAATGGTAGAGTTGCAACAACGGTGACCACTGACATGTTGCAGCAACTCCCTGGCCACCGTTGCAGCAACAATGTAATTCCATGAGCAAGAAATAGATTTGTGGAATAACAGTGAATTTAGGAGTAGCTTTGGATTTGTGCTATTGTGTCGTACCCCTGTCGTTCCTACTCCTCCTCGCTACTGCAAATTACAAACACGACAAACGACAAACACGCTAATGCAGCAAATGGAAAAAACGCTCGACGGAATGGTTCTCGGAGCTCAACTGAATGGGAATGGTTCTCGACGATTGGCAGACTCGAATGATGAAGTAATATTCCGTGCAAAATATTTGAAATGAATTTCAAATTGGTTTAGGCGGTAATGAAGGGGTGGTTGGGAAGGTGAATTTACTCCCCATCCACCCCTGCAAACATCCTTTTGGAAATTTTAATTTCACGTTACCTCGCCTTTGCAACGCTAGAGGTCACCACTCATGCAAGATGTTCATTCCTCCTGTTGCGTTGACATTTGCACAAGAACAATTCCATTTCCTCTCACCCAGTTACCATTTCCCCCTCCGGTTTCTTCCCGTTACTAGAGACAGAGGTTTGGGGAGGGAGACCCCTTAGGACCCACACTTGCTAGAAAGAACTCGCCAGCGGTTTAGGATGTAAAGGCCAAAGGCCACTCTATCAAATGATTGGCCCACTCCATAGTTTAACATTGGATTTTGGAGTTACCAAAGCGATGACAGTGGCCCACTGCCACCACCATGAGCGCTCCATTTTCCAATGCTAACATCATTATTTCAGATAGTTTGTCGTATATTTTCATTTATTTATGTCTCAAGGTTTTAATCTATGTTTTATGTATTTCCATTGGATTTTGGAGTTACCAAAGTGATGAAGGCGACCACTTTTAAAGTAAGCTAGTTACACCTGCATGAAGAGTACGATAGTTAGATAAGTAAGAGTTGAGTAAGTCGAGTTGTGTGATAGATGAATTTGGTAAGTGAGTTAGAGATTCAGTTAAGTGAGTGTTGAGTAATTCAAAGTTATGTGATAGATGACTTTGGTAAGTGTGTGGATGTCAAGCGAGTTAGGATAAATACCCTTCACCGGGTTCATTGTATTTAGAGATTGAATCTCAATCAAGTTTGTGTGATCAATAGAGAAGAGCCGCAACTCATATGATTTACATGTGAATTATTTTGTGTTTCTCCTCTCTGCCTTTCCAACATACACCACCACCAGCGCTCTATTTTCCAATGCTAACATCATCATTTTAGACAGTATGGACAGTTGTCATATATTTTCATTTATTTATGTCTCGAGGTTTTAATCTATGTTATATGTATTGTCCTGTGTTATGAAATGAAATGTAATTTTAATGTCCACGAGATTAAAAATAGTCTATGGGACTATGAGTTCCTTGTTTTTTGCCTTTTGCATTTCAGTCCTTTTCTTATTCAAATTGATGATGAGCTGACCCAACCTTCCAACAATCCCATCGCTAAAAAGACAATGCCAAGAAGTCGATGCTAACATATTCCCATAACTTTCTCTGATGTCTTTGAACTCATCACATTCCAAAATGAAATGTTTTTCCGATTCCATTGCCTCAGATGTGCAAAATGTACACACTCGTTCTTACCAAACTTCTTTAGGCCTTTTCCACCATCTCGTTTCACACCGGAGTTGATGCGAGTTGGTTCTTAATTGAGCAATAAGAACCTTTTTCCTCCATGGAATGTTAGCTCCAATGTACTCTTTTTGTTGGAGATCATATGTAGGGTTGAATTATTCAATGTAGTGCTTCTTATTTCTACCCAACTCTTTTCCCCATACCTGTTTACGAAACTTCTCCATAGCAAAATCCTTTAGCTCCTTGCTATTTGTGGGACAAGCATTAAGGTAGATATTCCATTTTTGTATTCATATGTAGTTTTGTCTCATCCATGTTTTCTTTCTTTCACTCATGCCTTCCTTGAAGATAACATTAGGCCATCTACCTACTCCCATTTGCTCAATTCTTTTTCGATATCTTATTAGTCGCACCATAACAATTGCTTCGATGGGAGTTGCTCCTATTTCACTCAACATTATATCATAAGGTACCAAAATTTTCATTTTTAACTTTCTCATGATAATGTGTTTTTGGATTTTCTCAATTTGCTTCCATTTTGAGACAGGGGTGTTGTTAGCCCACAATTCACACCCATATAGCATCACTGGACAAACTAGGAGTCCAAAAATCACTTTAATCATTTTCCAATCCCATAACTTTGCCTCTTTACATCTATTTTGAAAAGTATATAATGCTTTCCACCCTCCTAAGATTCTCTTCTTTCTGTAGTCCTCCCAATTAAGTTTGTTCTTGAAATCAATCTTGAGGTATTTGTACTCATTTACTTCAAGAATGTTTCCTTCAAAGAAAAATGTATGTTGACTTTGCTTCCTTTTATTAGAGAAAATCATTATCTTGGTCTTGCTAATATTGAATTGCATCCCCACTTCTCTACAAAAATACTTAAGAGCATATATGTGCATCTGCAATCCATAAGCCAATTTAGAAATAAATACAAGATCATCAGCATATAAAAGAAGCTTTATCAAAAAATCCCCCAACCGTACACCATCCCCACCTTACAAGTTTAGTCACTATTGCAGTTTATCAATAAATAAACCAAAAAGAGTAGGGGATAGAAGGAAACCTTGCTTGAATCCAATGTCACTTCTAAAGCTTTCTGAAATACCCATTGAGGTTTTAATTTTGACTTTCACCTCTTCATAAAGTCTATGGACAAAAACTCTATAATGCAAAGGAATTTCAAGTTCTTCCATTCTACGCCACAACTTATCTCTAGGGTCTGTGCCAAATGCCTTTTTGAAGTCAACAAAACAACATAATATTTCTTCTTTATCCCCCCAAACCTTTTCAATAATGTGTCTCAATGTGATGCCATGATCCACTGTAGAATGCTTTGGCCTAAAACCGACTTCTCCTTTTTCCGTTTTTCTTTTACTTTTTCCCACTTATTGATTCTATTTTCGACCATGTTGACGAAAAGCTTTGCAACCTAATGATTGATCATAATGGTTCTATAGTTGGAAGGATTATTAATTTCTCCACTTTTAAAAAGGGGTATTGCTAGGCTATTTGTCTAGTCTCTTGGGAATCCTTGTTGAATGATGTTGTTGAATATTTCCATGATGTGTGGTGCAAGAGTGTTAATTTCCCATTTTAGATGCTCTGCTTGAAGTTCAACCAAGTCTTTTTCCTTTCATGTTTTTAGCTTCTTAATTCCAATATCCACCTCCTGTAATGTGAAGAGCTTTGTAGTTGGGTTGAGCCTCGTGGGAGGCTCAGCCTCTGATTCTTTCTCATAGAGTTGTCTTGCATATTCAAAGCATTGATTGGCTGTAATATTATTTTTGATATTCTTTGGGTTATTCTTGCCTAGACATATTAACTCTTCTCGCCTTGTTTGCATGAACTCATATTTTTTTATTTTTAGTATATGCTTATATAAATTTACATTCATCTTCTCCTTGCCTGTATTTTCAAGGTTCTCCTTGCCATTTTGCATTCCTCATCAAACCAAGCATTTACAGGAAAACAATTTGATTATGATTTCCTATTTTTTTATCTTTTTCACTTATCAAGGGCCCTTTGAATTATATTTTTTAACTCATGACTGTTGAAGCTTTGGAAACCAGTTTTCTCTTTCTGAATTAATCTCTCCAACATTGTCTCGAAGATAGTACAATTTTTTTGTGTTAGAAGAATTCCCCCTTAGTAGTGATTGCTGAGAGCATTGGGTTTTTCTCTTATGATGCCTTTCTTCTACCCATGATAACATCATATAATTTAGGTTATGGTATGATTTTAAGTCCCAATTATGCTCTCCAATCTTAACTTCATCTATCTTTTCTATCAAGATTTGTGAACAAATCAAATAATCAATGACAATTTCCTCATTGTATGTGTTGCATGTGAAGTTCCTATACCTTTTCCATATGTCCGGACCATTACAAATAATTAAGTTGAAAGCCCCACATAGTGTAAGAAATTCCTCTCTAAAATGATTGCTAACTTTGTCACCTTCTGAACATCTCACCCATTGGGGATTCTCCTCTTCACCGAGCCAAATAGGATTATGATCCTCTTTGCAACAATGATCTGAGTATGAATGTTAGTTTTTTTGTGCTAATTTTATCTTCAGATTTATAATTTATTTGTTGATATTATGCTTGTTGTACATATGTTTCCTTGTTGCTTATGCGTTTCAAATAGATAATTTAACTGAGTTTTATGAGTGAATTCAAGAGCATAAAGTATGAAATTCAAATTTTGAACAACAACAACAATAAACAAAGTAAACAATCACAATTGATGCATCAACACAGAGTTTTGATGAAGGAGTTCACCCCTCCTAGGCTACATCTCCTTGGTCTAGCTTCCATGGCTTGGGCCTATGTATTAGCTCAATAGTGAAAAATTATTGTTTACGTACATCAAATTATCATGAAACATACTCCAATGATTTCACAATGTTGAAATCTATCATAAATGACTATTCATTCTCTCCATTTGGCCTTCAATTGATCTAGGCATGGCCTTCCTTCCTGGCAGCCCCAGGCTTCAATTTTCTTCAAAGTGACAAAAACACCTGTAAAATTTCTCCACTACCTTTGTAACCTATTCCCATGTGATTAGAGAATGCCAATCTTCTAGGAATGACTCTTCCTGAGCCAAAATGGGTCGAAAATTTCTCAAGATATGGTTCATTCAAATTTTCCCTAGATTCCTCCTCCAAATCTGGAGAAGACTCCAGATAACCCCGACAAACTGGTGGTTCTGCCAAAATTGGGGGCTCCTCCTAAAACTTCGCCATTTTAATCTAGGATTTTAATTAGTTTAATGGCAGATTGAATAGTGGATAAGCACAATTTAATGTTCACTAAGCGCGTTTATGATGGGCATTGGTCGATGGTCATGTGGAAGGTCACATGGGGAGGAGGGATGGCCCCCTCCCTTCCGACATCGGATGTTCACATATGGTACAAATAGAAGTTGGGCACGAAAGCTTTACAAGCCCCACCTCATGGTTTGTTGGTAAGATGTGGGAACGTTTGGGGGGAGGTCACGGGTTCGACCCTGACCTCCGCCCCTATACATATATTTTGCCCACCATTTAAAAATGCATTAATATGCGCCCAAACCATATATAAAAAAGCTTCGACACAATTAAAATTTCAAACTATGTTTATAACCCAAGCTTTAATGCCACCATATATTCAAATGTAGAGCTTGCAATCGCTTTGTGTTATGCGAAATGCACTCCACCATTAGTTTGACCTTTAGGTTTAATAAAATATATATGCCACCACATAAATATTAATCAAACCTAGGACCTTAGCATAAAATTTAATCCGACCACCATAATAATTAAAATTAACCCAACGACCATTGAAATCATTGAAATTCAAACTTTAGGAGAAGATCCCTCATAATAATAAAAAATTGAATTCAACCTTAGGAGGACATTGGGAAATTTCACCTTCTCAAAGCCAAATTGGTGAATACTGTTGTAACACTTGTCATAGTGCCACTGGGAAAAAAATGAAGGATATTCCCTGCATACTAACTAGGCGTCCATGTCATGAACCTGTCACTATTCTGCAAATTTTTTTTTTAAATTGCCTGTTCTAAACGGCAGTCAGCAGGCTATAACTTATTCATCCAGAGTCAGTTTTCGATGAAATGAAGTGCGCCAGATTCTTGGCGATGAGACGATCGCTATTTTTTAGTTTCCAATCAATTCTAAAAACTTTCATTTTTGAGCTTATATACTGAGCCTTTGATCAAACAAAGAATACTAGCTTGCTTACTTGTTGTTATAGCATTAAAATCACCCACTAAAAGAACTTATGTCAGATGATAGTACGCGAAAATATCTTTCTTTAAAGCTACATATAGATCCTTATTGTCTAGCCCCTTATTTTTGTAAGTTTTTTAGACTTGAGGGGAAAACTAGCATGCTGCAATTCTGATGTGATTCTCATTCTAATATTTTGAACCATAAATATTGTTTATTTTCATCTTCTTTCATCAACTGAATTTGACAACCTTCCTTTTCTTTCACTAAAACTAGTATTCCCCCATACCCTTTGCCACTCTTTGCTACCTTGTTCCAAACTGCTAACTTCAAATAACCATGAAACACAGGAGTTTTTCAACCATCACGTTCATGAGCTTTTGTGAGACAAATTATGTCTCTACCTTCTGCAATAGGCCCTAACCCAGGTCCTCTGCTCCAAGGGAAGCATCTGCAATTCCAACAAACTAAAATTAGGTAGACCTGGTTAGGATTTGACTGCTACGCAATTTGATACATAAGACTCAACTTTGAGTCTTCGCCCATTTCCATCCATGTTGCTCTTGTTTTTTTCCTCCTTGTTATCGAATTTTGTGTTTTGTTGATTTTTGTAACATCAGAAAGTGTTCCAAGTCTCAAACTTTGAAAGGAGGCTTAGACATCAGTATTCCAAAGAACCCAAAAACCGTTTGGGGAAATTTCACTCGGTTCATGACTTATTAAAATAATTAATTATTTTAATGGAGACC
This sequence comes from Pinus albicaulis, assembly GCA_034641835.2. Lineage (NCBI taxonomy): Eukaryota > Viridiplantae > Streptophyta > Pinopsida > Pinales > Pinaceae > Pinus > Pinus albicaulis. The sequence continues at coordinate 799,288,113 of CM076579.1, forward strand.
CTAAGTCTAAACCTAGGGAAATGAAATAATCAAAGGGTATTAATAAGTCAGGGTGTGAATTTTGTAGAAAACAAAGATCAAGTCAAGTTTTAATCTTAGCCATTGATTAAACTTCTAATCTAGGCCATTGCTTAACCAACAAGAAGATTATAAAATAAGGCTTGAGGTTCATTTGGAAAACAAGATGGACATACACTCAGTACCCGAAGGAGAACAATTATAAAGTAAGAGAATTCGACCTCAGTGGGAGAGTTGCAGGGCGGAGGTTTTCAGAAGCAAAAAAAGGAGGGAGTCAACAAGTGACTGAGGTTAGGGACAGAGGGACACAATGGGTCACAAGAGGCAGCTCTAGGTTGCAGCGCAATGATCCCACACAGACCCTACACAGACTTACGCAGTCCAGTGCTGGGTCTGCACAGAGAAACACACAAACATGCACAGGAGATAACGGAGGCTGATCAGGGTGTCAGAGATTTGTCAGGAGGAGCCGAGATTTTGTCGGGAGGTGTTTCAGATTTTATCTGCTAGTATTTTACTTGTAAATAAATCATTTACTGAAGAATTTAATAAAACCCTCATCTGTTGCTTCGGTTTTCCCACATTGTGTTTTTCAGGGGACAATTGTCCAAAAATAATTATGTACATGTGATTGATTATTATGCTTATGTCCTTTACTGTTTACTTCTCTGCATATATATATATATATATATATATATATATATATATATATATTTGTGAATGTTGCAGTAGTATTTATTTTGATATTTTCTAGAATATTTTTGAAAATAACTTATTGAAATAATAAGTAGGAGGAATAAATATATCACTGCAACTGTATAGTTTTCATATTTAAAATTTCACATGGTATCAGAGAGAGAGAGAGATGAGTAATAGGAATGTATAATCGATTAGTGGGCAGAAGTATGCCCTTGCATCAACAACACGGAAGGGTTCATGCAGTTCTCCAAGGAAGGAAATAAGAATGATAGAACAGATGGATCACAATGTCTCTGTTTTGGTATCCAAATTTGAAGAATAATTTTCTTTCATATCAAGCAATGCTTCTTCTGATGTTTGGCATACTGAGAGTGGAGCTTCTGCTCCCATGACTAGAGTACGGGAATATTTTTCTGACTACTGAGAGGAGCAGATGAGTTTTAAAATCACCATGCATAATAAAGAAAAATGTATACCTATTAGGAGAGGTACTATAGTATTTTATATCGAGGCTAGAAATAAGATCAATGCCACTAATGAACTGCATGTGCCCGGGTTGGGGATGAAATTTCTCTTAGTGTATCAACTTCAAAACCAAGGTTATCACGTCTACTTTATTGGCAATAGGGTCTACATCAAACACCCCAGTTGGAAGAAGAAGGCACATATCAGGGTAAGAAGCAACAAACTTTACAAGTTGCAACTTGAATCCCCAATGGCACTGGTTAGCAGCGCAGATGAAATGGACCTAAATGAGCTATGGAACATAAGAATGGGACATTTGCATCATGGGGCATTAAAAATTCTCCAGAAGACTGTCACAGTAGTTCTAGAGCTGAGCAATAAACGAGATGATGTCTTCAAAGGGTGCGTATTGGGAAAGTATGCCAAGGCATCGTATCATATAAGCAATAATAGGGCCAAGGGTGTATTGGACAGGATACACTCGGATATATGTGGACCAATGTACAATAGAGATCTTAGTGTTGTCGAGTACTTCGTCACCTTTATTGATGATCATTCCAGGAAAACCTAGATCTATTTTTTGAAGACCAAGGACGAAGTCTTTAGTCAATTTAAAGAGTTTAAGGCTCTAGTAGAAAATTTGACAGGAAAGCGGATCAAGGTGTTGTGTTCAGACAATGGTGGTGAATAGAGAGATAAGGAATTCAATGGGTTTTGTGCAAGGGAAGGTATGAAAAGAGAGTGGACAACTCCATACAATCTGGAGCAAAATGGCGTGGCAGAAAGGAAGAACACGACAATTGTCGAAGCAACAAGGGAAATGCTGTATGACCAAGACATGCCAGAATTTCTGTGGGTTGAAGCTTGTAATATAACTGTCTATGTTCAGAACAAAACTCTTCACGATACGATGGGAAAGATCATGCCGGAAAGTTTCGTCACTGGCAGTAAACCTGAAGTGAGTCACTTTGGATCTTCGGTAGTACAACTTACTTCAATGTGCCCAGTGAGAAGAGGAAGAAGTTGGAAATGGTTACAGAAAAAAGGGTATCTAGTAGGATAGAGTGAGAATGCAAAGGCATATTGCATCTACATTCCTGAAAGTAGGAAAGTCGTAGAATGGAGGGATGTGAAATTCATGGAGGAGAAGGCCTTAAGAAGATCCCGCGAGTTTCCTTCTACTATACAGTCTGAGGAGGATCCTCTGGTTCAGCCCCAACAACCAACGATAGAAAATTTAGTTGCCTCTCCAAGGCATGGGAATCCAAGGGGTGTGTCTCCCAAATATTTTCAAGAGGGAGAGTCGGTAAACCTGCCCACCACCAGTGGAAGAATGAGAACGGAACTACGACATATTCTAAAAGATGTCGAGGACTTTGTCAGAGTCCCCCGAAATGAGAAGAGACAGTGTAAGCAGCCTGAGAGGTATCAAGCCTTGATTTCTCAAGTCGGAGAACCTTCCAATTTTTTGGAAGCAGCTCAACATCAAGTGTGGGTAGATGCAATGGTGGAAGAGTACAGTTCCATCATGACGAATGATGTCTAGGAAGTGGTCTCCAGACCTCAGGAGAGATCAGTTGTAGTATCAAGGTGGATCTACAAGGTCAAATATGCTGCGGATGGTAGCATCGAGAAATTTAAAGCTAGGTTTGTGGCTAAGGGGTAGGCTCAGAAGGAAGGGATTGATTATGAAGAAACCTTTGCCCTGGTAGCTAGATATACCTCTATCAGATCCGTGATATCCCTTACTGCGGAGATGGGATGGGAGATTGACCAAATGGATGTCAAGATGACATTCCTTAATGGGCGATAGAGGAAGAGGTGTAGATAGACTAACTAGAGGGCTTTAAGACACATGATCGTAAGACTCATGTGTGCAGACTAAAGGAAAAATTGTATGGACTGAAGCAAGCTCCTAGAGCCTGGTATGGTCAAATTGACAGCTACTTGCAGAAAATGGGATTCGTCAAGAGTGACGTAGATCCCAATCTCTACTATATAAGAGTAGGGAGTGAGCCTTTGATACTGGTTTTGTATGTAGATGATCTATTCTTGATATAATCATCAAGGATCATCACAAATTGCAAGAATAATTTGGTTGAGCAATTTGACATGAAGGATTTAGGACGGATGCACTATTTTATGGGGTTGGAAGTTTGGCAGCAAAATGGGGAGATCTTTCTTGGTCAAGGAAGATACACTACAAAGATTCTGAAGAGATTTCAGATGGTGGATTGTAGACCCATGATGACTCCAATGATCACCAACTAGAAGAAAATCGACACGTCCGAAGATGATGAGGTTGATCCTACGTTATATAGGCAGCTCATAGGATCGTTGATCTATCTCGTAAACACAAGGCAAAATATATTTTATGTTGTAAATACCCTCAGTTAGTTCATGATAGAACCTAAGTGGGCTCATTGGGCAACAACCAAGCATGTCTTCAGGTACCTTCAAGGAGCAATTGAGCTTGGATTGAAGTACACCCGTAGCAGTAATGTCAGGTTAAGTGGTTTCACTGACACAGATTGGGCTACGAGTTCAGTAGATCGGAAAAGTACCAGTGGGTATTGTTTCAGTCTAGGATCAGGAATGCTTTCCTGGTACAATAGGAAGCAGAAGTCTGTGGTAGTGACCTCAGAAGAGGCATAATATATGGTAGCCATCAAAGCTATGTGTGAGTCCATATGGCTTCGAAAACTGTTGGTGAACCTACTTAAGGAGAAAATAGAATTGACCAGTATCTTATGCGATAATCAGAGTTACATCAAGCTCTCTGAAAATCCCATGTTTCATGACTGGTCAAAAAATATTGACATCAAGTGTCACTTCATCAGGGACTATGTACAACATGGAGCTATTCAGTTGTAGTGCACTCCAACAGGAGAATAGGTGGCAGACATTCTCACAAACGCTCCAGGGAAGACTAAGTTTGTCTACTTCAGAGAGAAGATGGGGATGATGAAGAATCCATTCCAATAGCAGGAATGGATAGGATCAATATTCAGAGGGAGTTGTAGTAGATATGCAGCAGTGACAATGGCAGTGTCAAAGGTAGCAGTAGGGAGGACAACAACGGAGTGATCCCACGTAGACCTTACATAGACTTACATAATCCAGTGTTTGGATTGCGCAGAGAAACACACAAACATGCAGAGGAGATAGCAAAGGCTAATCAGGGTCTCAGAGATTTGTCGGGAGGAGCCAATAATTTTGTCTCAGGTGTTTCAAATTTTATCTACCAGTATTTTCCCTGTAAAGAAATCATTTGCTGAAGAATTTAATAAAACCCTCATTTGCTGCACTGGTTTTCCCGCATTGGGTTTTTCTGGAGACAATTATCCAAAATTAACTATGTACATGTGATTGATTCTTGTGCTTATGTCCTTTACTGTTTACTTCTTTGCATATATATATTTGTGAATGTAGCAGTAGTATTTATTTCGATATTTGTCAGAAGATTTCTGAAAATAACTTATTGGAATAATAAGTAGGAAGAATAAATCTATCACTGCAACTATATAGTTTTCAGATTGAAAATTTCATATGTTTCTTATTTATTGTTAGCTTGCTGCCCTGTTTTGTCTTGAGTCCCAAACACTGCAATAACTTCTTTACCATTGTACAACCATGCCCCTTTCCCTTAATTTCTTGCTGCCCTAATTTTATTCACTTCTTCCCTTCTCTCCTCTTATTTTTTGTTGGTTAAATCTTCATCTAGAAAGAAGTGTGAGACTTTCAAGAATTTATTTTTGCTCAAGAGATGGTGTTTGTCTTGCATGGTTGCCATGGTGACTTTTATGGAATGAGGCCTCTCTTCACATATCTTCACCACCCTCTTTGCTTGGAAAATTTTCCCTTTCCAATGTAGTTTCTCTTTTAGAAAGTCCCTTGTCAAATTGAGAGTACTTTCATTCCTGCCATAATCTCTTATTCCCCTAATAATAAAGTTTGTTTCCCTATCTTTTCTTTCTCCGTGTTATCTTTCATGTCCTCTACAAGCATTTGTATCTTCTTCTTCCTCTATACTTATGTAACCATTAGTGTCTTATGTAACCAATTTGGATCCAAAGGCAATAACATAATCTACAAGTTTTTGCAGGTTCATTTTCCAATTTGCATGATAGCACCAACAATCATCGATTGGATTACCGGTTCCAGATGAAAAATAGCTCATTTTTCTTCGAGAATATTTGGTACTTCTGCATCACACATCATTCCCATGCATAAAATCAGTAAAATTTTATAAGAAATACACTGCATTTCAGATACTCAATTGAAATCAATTAGTATAGACATCATTCTCATCGTTTTCGAATATATAGCTGGAGATTGAAAAATTGAAACGGGGCACTTGCTTATGGACTGATTTAACTACTTGTTCAGGAATCTTTACTGAAAAAGAAGAATTTTGTTTCTTTTGTCATGTCAGCCGTGTTGGTTGTATAGTGGGGGGCCATCTAGGGAAACCCATGATGTTGTTCACTGATTGAGTTTTTGCTGCGGAACAATTTGGAGCCAGGACTTGAAGGTAGACTATTCCCGCAAGTATAAATAGAGAATATAACTGACTTTGGTTAGTCATTTTCATACTAGAAGCTCAAATTGTTGCTCTCAATGCAGAAAATTTATGTACCATGCTTATCTCTCATAAATAATCCCAAGAAGAAGTATTTTTTTTCTAAATATTTTGCACCCTGTTTATCTCTGAGAAATTAATTCCACAAGGAAGTATCTTTCTTCTATACTCGCAATAGTGTTCTAGGGCTACAACGACTGAGGATTATGGAAACATGAAAATTCCTTGAAATTCTAAAATACCAATACTTTCCCAATGGATACCAGTATTTTCCCAATGGGGGAGGAGTGTGCGGAGCAATGTCGGTTCTAGAGTTCTACTATCAGGTGAAATGATGCTCCTTTTTCATCTTACATTTATTTTTTTAAAATACTTATAATGCTCTTTATATTGTTTCACTGTTAATGGGTAATTTGTTGTGTGTTACCTGGCAGGTTAATGTCTTCCCTGAACAAGAATGGTTACCTTATTCCATGAACAGTTTGGAGTTCAGGGTTATGGCACATGTGCTTATTATTTTCTTGTTTTCCTTTATTGTTCCAAGTTACACAGAGGAGTGACCTATAGTCTCTTTCCTCTTAGCAGTCATGGGTATAATGGTGTTTATGGTTTGGTTGATTTAAGAAACATGTTTTTCTTAAATTTTAAGCTAGCTGCCATGCAGAGCCTCTAGAGATTTCAAGTATGGTCTTGTAACCTGAGAATTCCCTCCATCCGGATAATACAGAGAAGAGTCGGGATCCCATAATGTTTATTTAGGGGGTTTTTCTACTTGCAAATGGTAAAATTGGTAAGTGTGTATTTGCATTCTATAACTTGTTCTATGTGATGCTAATTTATTTGGACATACTGTTATTTTATTTGTTAAGTGTGACTACTAATGCACGTTCTGTATATGAATTTACCTAAAAGGAGATATGAATAGCTTAGCTATTTTAGATATAATGGAGCCACCAAAGTCCCTGGACTTGGACTTGATAATGACCTGACACGCTAAATTGTAAGAGTCAACTTGCCACTTAGCTAAAAATTTGTATTCTAATAGCATATGAAATACTCAAATGTTATCCCAGAAATATAGAGAAGTCCATTCCATGGCAATTCCATCATTTAGACATCAAAATAGACATATCCTACAAATAGACAAATGATATTAAACAAAGTACCTACCTGATAACTTATCAGCCTTGAAAGATCCGATGGCTGATAAATCTATAAACTGATAACTGATTTTTCATCTACCTAATACCTTTTTTCCTTGAATATTTTTCCTTCTGCTGAAATTTTCTGAGTGCATAGTTTGCAGTTAATAATAGAATTATTTCCCTAAATATTTTCTTTTTGCTGATACTTTTATGTAGCAATCGAACTGCTCTCATTTTTTAGAAGGTCAGAGATACTTTCCAGTAGCTTTCCATACCGCAAAATTCAACAACAAACTATATGTTACATAACTGGGTACAAACATATAAAACAATCACTCGCAGGTTTTATCGAGCTACTTTAGCTGGCTATGAGAAAGCTTGACACAAGTTTCACAAGACTCGTGAGTTTGACAAACATTTACCAAGTCACTCCAAGTTGATGGAGTATGTGAAATTTTCATAGCAGGACGACTAACAAAGTCAATTTGAGAAGTTTCTAAGTAACTACAAAATTGTATTAATTAGAACTCTTCTTTAATTCCTACAAATATGAATTCCATTTCTAAACAAGAAAATCATCACTATCATCACTAGGTGGAAGTATTAATGTGGATCGAAATTCATACAAACGGGAATATTCCATTGTTTTATTTAGGACTACAGTAATGGACTGAAGCATTACAAGTAATGGACTGAAGCATCACAAAGGGAATGAGAAAAAACATATGAAAAGGAATGAGAAAAAACATAGACTGAAGCATCACAAATAATGGAATGAGAAAAAACATATGAAAAGGAATGAGAAAAAACATAGACTGAAGCATCAAAGGTAATGGAATGAAGCATCACAAAGAGAATGAGAAAAAACATATGAAAAAGAAAGCAGGAGAGATTTTGACATATGAAAGGGAATGAGAAAAATCATATGAGAAAGTAGGAGAGATTTTGACAAGCAAAGAAACAACAACAAGAGGAGATATTTTGACAAGCAAAGAAACAACAACAAGATTCGAACCAGGGATGAATTCAGAAATTTGGCTCATAAAAGATCGTATTGTTGAAAATATTAAAAAGTGGGAATTTCTAATTAGCATAAGAGACCTCTTTGTTACTAAAAACAAATAGAAGATATAACCACATAACAAGCCATGTTTTTGATATCCTGTTTCTATCTACTTTTTAGATAGAAATGAATCATAATTCCAACCTGAGTATGCCATATCAAAATGTATCGTTTTATAACATATTGAAACATCATTTTGTTTCCTTGTCTCGTATAGATTTTCCTTCGAGTATCTAATCCCCTCAAATGAGTAGGCATGCAAATATTTTTCCCTCAAATGACTAGCAATGCCAAATTTTTACGAGTAGGCATGCAAATATTTTTTCCTCAAATGCCTAGCAATGCTAGATTTTTACACTATAAAGGATGACAAATGACTCTTTAAAGAGGGATTTGACGCTGTCAATACTGAAATTTGACAGATTTTTTCTATCTTCTGTCTAGTACTAGAGGCTCTGACATCCACATTTTAGTGCTATCTAATTCCCAAATAGAAATAAGTCTTCTCATGCATTGCAAGCCCTCTGGCTCTCTTAATGAATCAGACTGCTGTTCAAAATTCACATACCCATGGGCATTGGCACAATAATGAAGTAGGTAAACATTCCCAAACCAGAATGATTAGGTGCAGTGTTGGAGTAAATTCCCAGCATGTGCTAGATGTACAGCTGATGGTGATCAACCCCTCCAATAAGCTGGAGACACTGTTCATCATTTCTTGTAGTAAATTCCCATCATGTGTTAGATGTACAACTGATTGTGATCACCCATCCAATAAGCTGGAGACACTGTTCATCATTTGATCTGCATGTAGTGCAGGCTGGAAAATTAGCATCTACCTAGTTTACCAAAGTTGCTTGTAGGATTGGATGCTATGGAGTACCTATGTTGTTTGTATGTGTGTGAGTTGTGGTTTGAGGAACGGTTAAGAGATCATTTAATACTTCAATTTCATTTCCTTGACTCTCAAGATTACTGTCGCTCTCCATATATTTGAAGAGAATCATGGATTGATGGATTTCCAAAGATATAAACTTTTATCTCTTTCCACTGGGTCTCAGACATGACTCTAGATCACACAGTATTAGAAGAAAATTGCCAATTCATGTACTGCATGAAGGAAATAAATTCTAAGTGATATTTGGTCCTACCCCACAAATAAAATCCCCGGATTTCTTGGCCACTTGTTATCATGTGTATTGAGGCCGGACGAGGCCCTCTCTGGTCCGTAATGAGAAAAATAGTCGTGTCTGGATGCACCCTTCCAATGGAGGAGTCTTTCATTTGAAAAATTGGGAGCTGATGTGACAGCTCCCAATCAACTCCCTCCGGCGACCCCCTCCCTTCTCCGGTGTGATGGTGGACCCCGTGATTGACGACACTCCAGCTCTAGACAACAACGGACAGCGACGACATTCTAGCTCTCGGCGGACGACGACGACAACGGTAGCGTGGACCCCACCCTTCGCCACCTCTCTCCCTCGTGTCACTCCTCCACCACCCGCCACCCCCACGACAGCACCACTATGCACGTGGTTAAAATTTGAATTTTGAAATAGAAATCATTCCTGGTAATAACCTCATGACTGCCCGTGATTCGCAAACATTCACTACGACCCAAGAAACTCAGCTCTGTCCCAAGAAGCTTCGCTCTGAATCAGCTCAGCAGCTCATCAACTCAGCTCATTACGGTCCAGTCCGAGGAGCAGAGGTAAATGTTACTCCGCAAAGTTTTAAAATTCGGAGCTCAAATGCTACTTTTTCCCCTGTTTTAAAATTAGCATTCATTCTATTCTCCCTTGCTTATCTTGACAAACTTGGAAGGCGGTGGCCATCTCCTCGAAGAGAAATGTTGCTGATAAAACAAAAACACATACCACAGAAATCCTCGGTTTTGGAGTCGGGCTATTAGATTTTTCAACTCTCCACCATCCCTTCTTCATCCACAAAAATTTGACAAACACTATATGTAGGCATCTGGCAGTAGAATTTTCATGAAAAATTCAATCATGGTTTTTTAACATATTTAATTTACAGACCTATGATGAAATGGCCTTAGTGGATTACATAAAACCACGTTGAGTGGCACCTACGTGAAATCACCTTCTAGTCAAAATCACATTGGGTAGCATGCATGTTGTTTGAAAAACTCGTCTTCCTCTGTACATTTGGTCAGAATTGGTGTTATTTCTTAAATTTATATATTGAAATTTCCATGATTAGTTTTCTGTCTTAGAGAATGAGTTTTATTTCACTGGTTTTTTTATAAAGATTTATGCTATAAATTGTAATTATTATTGATAAATATATTAATGGGTAGGATTAAGGTTAAATTATATTTTTAAATTATGTTTTTATAGGATAGGGTTTGGATTATGAATATAAAGGATTTTGGTATTTTTAATATTAGTTTGGTTGATAAACTAGCCTTTGGCAGACTCTTGCAGATGGAGGCTTTTTTAAAGGTGTTGTATAAGTGGGTAATGTAATCAGAACTCGACTGAAAATTAGCTATGATAGGATGTTTAATAGGATGTTTAATAGAGATATATGCCACAATTAGGAGTCAGTATAAGTGGTTGTGGTGAATTGCAGCATTGCTGATAGTGTTGTGTTATAAATCATTGTTGGAGGAGGAGCCTCATGGAGAGGTATTTATCCATTGTTCCAAGGAGAGCTACATAAATAAGAGTTGAAGTTGCGAGGATGAGTGGTAGTAGAATCCTAATATGAAACACATTTGTGCATTAAACTTTTTTAAGTGGATATTTGGTATGCATTTAATTTTTTTCCAGCGCCTACAGGAAAAAAAATTTAAATCCCTATAAAAAGGAAGACTATTGGGACTATTGGGACAGATGTTTCTCAATAGTCAAAAGGAATAATATAGATAGTGTGAGGTAGTATCAAATAGGAAGACACATTTGGTAAGTGGATATTTGTTATGCATTTAAATTTTTTTTCCTGTAGGTGCTGGAAAATTATTTTCTAGCGCGTACAGGAAAAAAGTTTATATGTTTCTTACCCAAGGATGTTGGTCCAAGAACTCTGAAATGTATTGAAATTTTTATGTTTCTCATCCCATTTCTTATAAATCCAAATAATCTGTACACAACCATCATAACATCTTTATAGGGTTCTTAGTTTTTTTCTAGTGTGAAAGTCTGACATGTCTGACATTAGTGCTTTGTAGCTGAAAAATGTATGCATTGTGAAACTATGATGTTTCATTGCAGTGTGAAATTTCCTGGCACTTTAGCACCTAAGCCAATGTAAACACCAAATTTTAAAGGTCATTCCCTTTTTCAATGGAAAATAAAATTTAGTATAAAGGGTGTGGGAGTATGAACTGAAGGTATAACTGTCCAAATAAACCAAATCTAGTACCCATAACAGAACATTGTTGAACAACTTAAAGATAATTATTTTCATGATATGGATCTTTAAATTCTTTAGAAAAATAATGGCTAATAAAAACTTATGTGGCTATACCATGAATGACCAAGGATGTTGGAAGAAATACCACAAATTTCAAAACAAATACAAGGATAGTTGATCAGGTTAGTTGTGTTTGTTGAGTATTTGGAGCATTCATATGTGTCATTCCAGACTCCCCTACCTTGGCTTCATAAGGTCTTAATCTTGAAAAAGGTTTTCTCAAAAATCGCCATTTTTGAGGCTTGTTCAACCCTATAAGTTTCTGTTGCTGCTTACGAAATGTTCTGTTTGCATGCCATTTCCCAATTTTCCATCGAAGCCCATACCTGTCATGCCACATCTTATAGTTTAGCTTCACTGCATTATATCTGACTGGCCAGGAGGAGAACAAAATGAAAAAAAGAAAATGTTATTGCAATGAGTAATATTGAATATAGAAATCTTATAAGTTAGCAAAATAGCAACCAAGTAGAAAATGTCACTTGCAAAGCAATAACACAGAAAGAGAATGAAAACTTCGAGCAAGGAAATATTCTATATATCATGGTCCAAACTTTCTAGTACTTGGATGGTGCATTGCAGGACGTGACCATTTCTTAATTTTATCCTCGCACCACTTGGACTCCTATTTTATAAAAACTTATGTGGCTATACCCTGAATGACCAAGGAGTCCTCATTCCATTTCTCATAAATTCAAACAAATCTGGATAAAATCACCATAATATGTTTATATGGTGCTTAGGTTTTCCAAGTGCAAAACTCTGACATGTATTGTGAATAGTGCAACATGGTATATAACGTTTGCCGTCTGCCCACTGGAACTATGGAACTGTTTGATGGTTTTAGAGTACATAGTAAGGAGCTAGCAGTATCCATTTTAGTGTTTTGATGTCTATGTGCACTATGCATGTGATGGGTTTGTACAGTTATGAAGAGTGAACCATGACCATGGAAGTTCCCAATGTCTTCAATTCTATGTCTCACACAGTGATCATGACATTCCTATCTGGTGTTTAGTCCTCAAATTGCCAATGTGGAGCTCTGATCATGGTGTTCACCTCAGTGAAATATATGGGAACAACCCCTCTTTATGAGAAGGGATGGAATTGACAGGCAAATTATTTGTTAGAAAGGTTATTTTCTTGTTCAATATAGTCAATTTTTTTAGCATCCCAATCACATTCTATTTTAAAATGATTAAAATGAAAATCAACCTTCCATGTTAAAATAATTAAAATGAAAATTATAGTTGATAAAACTGTCTATGTAGCACAACATTTTTGAAGCTGGGGTTCTTTTCTTACCACTTTGCACATACGAAAATACAGGATTTTCTCATTTCTACAACCAAGAGATGGCGCATGGAATGTGTTGCACCAAAAGAGCCAAACATTGTAAACTTCAATGGAACAGTTCCATCACGTGGTAGCATGTGGTCAGGCAGCAATTTCAAAGGTTTTTCACCAAAATGATTCACTTATTCAGGTAGGTTATGTGCCAAGCACATGGCCAGTACAGAAAATACCTAGATTATGGTAGAGGGTTTACTTGTCCAATAGGGAAAGAGCTTCTGACTTAGTTCAGTCTAAGTTGGATAGGAGTTATGCTCATAACCCATTATTTATTTTTTCTTTGATAGTAGACATGCATTGTGCACATTATCACAATATATATTTGTAGGTTATTTGCATCCACTGTCTACTTTGAAGATTAGACATTCTGCAACCTTCCCATCTTCAGTATTTTCTTCAAGTTGAATATGTCTGACATTGACTCAAGGAACATTGTCAAATGATTGCATGCTATAGGTGTAGAATAGGGGATGATATAAACATTCTTAGAAGAAGACATGCATGATGTTTAGCTTCGAGGAAGTGAGGTGCCCTGCAAATTTGGTAAAGTTAGGAAGTGTGTTCATGTGTGCAAGGTGCCTTGATTTTATAGATTGAATCTGATATAAATGCATACATGTCTGATATTAATTTATTGCTTTTTTTATGTTGTAGGTTTTTTAAGTGTGGACAATAGTCGAAAAGTGGACATTGTGTATCGAAGTTTCCTGTCATCCAAATCTTGGACAAGCCATAGTTAAATATGTTCTTTACAATCCGACGTGAAATCATGTCGTGCACAAAAACATAGATCTACATGGGAGGAAAACTAATAATGAAGCCTACTATATCACCCTTATTGAGGGATTAAAAGAGGAAAAAAACAATGTTGTGAATGATATTGCAGTTTACATGAACTCGCAAATCATCTGCAATCAGCTCAATGGCATCTTTGAAGTTCGAAAAACAAATTTAAAACCCCTATACAAGGAAGCAATAATGTGGAGCTCTCAGTTTAAATCTTTCAGCATACAATGGCTTGCAAACATTCATAGGATGTCCACTGGTATATTGGTGGCAGGAATGTCAAGTGTAGATGTAGGTGTCAGAGATGACATCGGATCACGGTTTATTGCAATTGAAGTCATTAATCATCATCAGGATAACTCTCAAATATGTGGATGTGTTATTCTTATAATTTTCCTTGGGGCTATGATGGCATGGTTCTCTTACTAGAGAAGAACTGATTGTAATTTTTGGATGGTTTGCGATATAATACATGAATCTTTTTTAGGGTATAATTATTTTCTGTTGTGTTATTTTGCCATTTTTCTGTTGGGTAAAATTTGTTTTTGTTTTTACTTCCTTGGGATCTAATACATGATAGATTAACATGGATATTTTTTAGAATAGTAAAAATAAAAATTAAAAACAAATTTGACACTCTATAGTAGGAATTATATATAATCAAACAACTGAGCAAAGAAACTCAATAATTCTATATAATTAACCCTCTACTCATTCAACACTTCTATCTAATCAAGCAACTCAAAAATTCTATATAATTAACCTTGTTCTCCATTCAACAATTCTATATAAATAACTCTAACTGATGTGCTGCATTCAAAGTATTGCAACAGTTCATAATAATGAAACCCACAATGTCAAATGCAAGTCAACTATTCAATTCTCATGTAAATTTTTATCACAGATTTTTGATCTCTTTCGTATCATCCCATCAATTACAAAACTTGCATTTTAAAGTCACATATAGTCAGCTCAATCTGAAACAACGTCAATAGGGAGTGGCTCCAATAGGGTAGCACCTGCTCACATGTTCATGAAGCTAATTTGCATGCAGAAAGCTACAAAGGCTCAATCTAACCAGACAAATAGTGACTTCCTACCACATACTATTCTATTTGAGTTGTTCCATTGTATTCATTCAGGAATGTGGTCTCCATATCATAAATTTTCTTATCGATGCCTGAAATATGATGAGCTCAGTGTTTCCAGAACAGATTGCAGTTGTTGCTTAAAAGTCACATGGAAAATTGTGGCTAATAAGTCACATAGCCATCCTAGTTAGTCTGCCTCTTAGTCATAATGGTTAATAAAATGCAGTGTCAAAATAATCTGAGATATTTAATAGTGATTTTATATGTAATGGAAAAACTTAAAGAGGTATGTTGGTGGCTCCTTTGTCTTTTGCATAATCCATGAACATGAACATGAATATGGATTTCTACAACTCAATGGCTTTGCAGCAGCAGGAGCAAGTAAAACATCCACAATGGCAACAATTTGCCCATCATCAACAACAACAAGAAAATAATGATAAATAATGCCAACGAAATGTGCTATTGAGTATTTAGTTACGCAAAACACATTATTTTTTAATTGTATTTAGTTATGCAAAACACATGAGATTTACCCTGCAAAACTTCCATGACATGTGAATCTTAGATAGACAATGGTGCAGTGGGTGCTGTCTTTATTTGGAGATGAAGACTGACCAAATTTGCATATGGATTCAATGTATCAGTTGAATATTAAATTACTGCTATTTCTCATGTAGTATATATATGAATAAAGAAAGTGATGTTCTGAATTAACATTCTCCACAATCCAATCTCTGGAAGTAAATGATTGAAGGACGAAGATAAACTTGTCAGCTCAATATCTTTACATATTTGATCAGATAATGGAGATAGAATTGTGCCAAAAAAGCATTTGAATTCCCAAACCACTTTGATATCTTCAGTTAATATTCTCCACCATCTAATGTTTCATTCTCCTCAAACACATTTGATCAAAGGATGGAGATAAAAATGTTGCAGTGAAATTTGAAATCAAAAAATAGTTTGAGGCATTTGTAGAAAGCATGCCAATTCTGCTACTCCAATGATATGCCTATGTATTACAGTACTATCAAGCATATTTATTGTTTTCCAACATAACATTTAAAAGTAAACCACAAATATCCATTAATTGCATCATCAACTTCCCGATGTTCTCTTTTCATTTATATAGAAAAAATGAAGTACATGTACATACTTGCAACTTATCAGAAGCTGGAATAATTTTAAGCTCTCCTAACCCTAGCTAGGGAAACCAATATAACCCTAAAAATAAAGTCCTCCACACTAGGAATCACATGTAACCAAAGCTGGCCACTCCACCATGAATCCTCACCAACATAGCATCACATCTGGAATGAAATTCATCACATGAATGTCGGTATGTCGGACAATAAACAAAAATATGCAGTTTCTATCACAACTTTTTTCTGAAGCCAATTTCTGTGTTGTCTCCAAGTTCTGTGATGTCAATGACCCAATCATCTTTGGATAGAGGGGGACCCATTGAAGAAGTTGTTGTTTCTATAACATGACAATGCATTTTTCATCAGAGAAGATAATAAGATGTCAAGTAATAAATGCATCAAAATATAGAGAAGATCAATTAAAAGTCTCGTCATAAACACCTTGACTCATCTGATAAAAATAGTTATATTGTGTTTTTGAACATCCTTCACCTGAAATCAAATTAATTGGACGCTCCAAGCCTGCAAACATTCATCCACTACATTAACAAAATGAACAACAACCAGTGCTAGACTTTAGGAGCGAAGACAATGCAAACAAACATGGAAATTCACCAATTTTTGTGATGTCAGTGGCCCAATCTTGTTCTGGTCGAGGGGGGCCCAATGATGAACTAGCTTTGTTTGTAAGATGACAACACAGTTTCCATCAGAGAAAACAATAACATGTCAAATAATAGATGCACTAGATTATATAGTAGATCAATCAGGAATCTCGTCAAATGTACCTTGACTCATGTGATCAAAAGGTTCATTGTGGGTCTGTGTACATCCTTCATCTGTAATCACATTAATCGGATTTCGCGGCCCTACAAATGTTACAACACTACATTAAGCTAAAAGAAATAGCAAAGATCAAAGACATTGCAACAAACTTGAAAAATCAACAAAGCGATCTAAACATAGCAACAAACTTGGAAGATCACCAATTTGATCTAAACATACTGATATCGTCTCCCTATAGAACTTACTTGGAACACTAGAGGAAGCATTGTTGGAGGGAGGACGACCATGCTTGTTGAGGTGTGGAAACTGAAATGGTTCATCTTTGGATGCAGAGACATTCAAATCAATATTCAAGGTGACATTCCTTTTCCTTTTATTTGTTTTTTTTGGACTAAGGAAACTCTTCTTCCTCTTCAAGGATGACTCATAAGCACCCAAACCACGGGCGAAGTCATAATCCATAATATTAAGATTATTAGTATCATCCACAAATTTTTTAGCCAGATCAATCAACTCTTTTGTCTTGCTCACAGTAGAAGGAGGACTATTCTGAATCATGCCTAGATAGCCAAACAACTCCTCTCTCAACACACCAAGTTCTTCAACATTGTCATCTTCAATATTGGTTGGGATAGTATCTACATTAAGGTTTGGCACCTCTGTACTTATCTCAAAAGGGGCATTCAATGCATTGGGTGTGGTATGAAGATCCAATAAAGGGTCTAAATCCATCAAGGAGGAATGAAACCAACCTACCTTTATAGAATGCTTGCAAATGTTCCCCCGAATAGACCATGGACAATCGCAAGTGATAAAATTTTTGCAATGAAAAATGAAAAGATATTCCTTGTTGGCTTTTCTTTGAATCCTTACCCAATAAGCATGAGATACGCTATCATGAGGCCTACAATCACTGTATGGAATTATTCTAGCCTTTTCCATTGATGATTCAAGCTGCATATGTTTCTTGTGGTTGTTATAATATCCTTCTTTTCTCAAAATTGCCTTGAATCGATAACATGGCTCAACATTTTTTAGGAGAGTTTAGAATAGCCAATCCATTCTACGAGAACATTTATTTCACTTATCACATAGAAATGTTGACTTCAGGTAACCGTGGTATGATTCCACAACATTATTTGTCTCCTGGTTTGCGTGAGGAAAATCTATGTAGCCTTTAACCCACATTCCTACATGGAAAGAGTCAATTAGTAAATATAATTTGTCCAACATAAATAACAAACATAAAACATAGAAGGAATATTATGCAAACTTACGAACTTGTCACCGACAATCCAAGTCTTGTAGAAATAGTCCAAAAATTTCTGCTCAGTTGCATACTTGATGAAAAAAGCATTGATTGCATCATCCACTTCATCAGAACAACAATCTATCATGATATGGCCAAGTTCATTGAACATATCTTTTTATTTCTCTGAGATAATAACCAAGCGACTAAAATTCTTGAGCCATGCCCTCCTTACGTGCCAAATACACAAGATCAATTCACATTTCGTGATTCTCCTGCGACATTTAATTCATTTTGAGTGAGAAATTCTTAAAACGAATGCAATTCGAAATGTCAAATAATAATATTGATGTTACCTCAAAGAAATGATTTTAGCCATAGCATCATCAACCATGAAGGCATTGACCCTCCAATCAGGACGAACCTGAAAACACCTAAGCATGAGGCTCTCCAGCCATACTGCTATATTTATGTGATGTATTACGTTACATCACCACCCAGGCAACTGGTACCCCACTTTGTTGCTCATCGGAGACCGCAAGCGTGTACAACTGATAATGTCATATTAAATAAAATGAAGTTAATTTTAACATAAATGATTTTATTGAAGCAATCGTTGGAAAAAAACTCATCCCATATTTGTTTGTACTGAATGTTGAGTCCATGGCTATCAAACTGGTGTGGGATAACTTGACCATAGTTTCCAACATCCATTTTGTTTGTATTCCAGCTATAAAAGGGATGTCTGCACCATTGGGCTTATGGTAGAAGAAGAAATTATCCTGGTTTCTTTGATACCAAAGATTCACACTCATTTCATCTTTGGTATGCAATTGATAACTTTCTTTCATCATACGATTATAAATGTTTACAACATATTTTCTGCGTAAGAAGAAATCCCTATCTTTGGATGTAGCATCTATGTCAAGATATTTCTTTATATGTATTTTACAAATAGAGTCAATTGGGAGTTGAAGAAAATAACATCTTTCTAAATATGAAATCATGTCCTTCGAAAGTCTTGGCTTTCTCTGAGTAATATCATCAGTTAAAGTGCTGTCTTTTCCATGACAAGGCCATCCTTGCCCATGTTTGTGATCATACTGATTGTATGTTATTACTACTATGTTGGGATCCTGAACCATAATCTTTACAATAAAATGGCATTGACATCCCCTCTTTTTGGCATCTGACTTCCTTGCTTTGCTTTTCCATTCTTCTCTCTTGTCAGCTGGACCATATGAGCAATGATAACTACAAAAGAAATTACAGGAATGTCACCAAATCTGGTAAATATAAATCATATTTAATATCAACATCCAAACAATGTAGTTCTAAAATACTTACAGCTCATACTGTAAGGCTCGTGCGCTCAGACGTTTGCTTTGTAGACACATGAAGGAACATGGAGCATCTGGATTCGATTCCTCTCCTTTTTTAAAATCATCAACTCTTTCTTTGAGAATTTTTGCAACATGGCCAATATTCATGTCTTCTTTGTAGATTTCAGCCCAAACTAAATCTTTACTAGAAAAAATGAGTTTGTCTTTTGGGTCTTGCACCTCAAGAGCCATGACTGAATTCCATTTCTTTGACATGCTAGATGACTGCCTGCAAAAAATTGTGAAAACATATTAAAGGGAGTTGGAAATGATGAGAAGGTGATTTTTACATATACAACATGAAATATAGTAATTTCATCTCCATGAAATTATGTAGTGGAAAATGATTTCTAGTACTCCTGTAGGTGCTGGAAAATAAATTTCCAAGGCACTAGAAAATGATTTTCCAGCACCTACAGGAGCACTAGTACTGCTGTAGGTGCTGGGAAATCAATTTCCAAGGTGCTGGAAAATCATTTTCCTTCTCCTGCACTATAGGTGCTGGAAAATAATTTTCCAAGGTGTTGGAAAATCATTTTCCAGCATCTACAGGAGCACTAGTACTGTTGTAGGTGCAGGAAAATCAATTTCCAAGGTGTTGGAAAATCATTTTTCAGCACCTATAGGAGAAAAAGTACTTCTGTACGTGCTGGAAAATCATTTTCAAGCACCTTCAGGAGCACTAGTACTATTGTAGGTGTTGGAAAATCAATTTCCAAGGTGCTGGAAAATCATTTTCCAGCACCTACAGGAGCATAAGTACTCTTGTAGGTGCTGGAAAATCATTTTCCAAGGTGTTGGAAAATCATTTCAGGCCTAGGTTAATTCAGGCTTCAGGATTTTGTCTTGCAGTCCTAGGAGATGGCCCTAGGACTGCACCAAGTCAACTATGGAGAGGTCAACCATCCATGGTAATGGGAAAGGTGGTCAACTAATGAGACAACCATGGTCCTGGTAATGGGAAAGGTGGTCAAAGGCAAGTCTCTGAAAAGGGGATTAGATGCAGCCTCCTTGAGGAGGGTCTGCCTTTCTAGCTGCTTACTTTCGTAGTGAATGCACATTGGGTATGTGCTAGGAAATAGATTATTATTATTATTAATCTGGTTACTGACACAATGAGATGACCCTAGATTTTTACTCCTGAGTCCTAGGACATCCACTAATTATTAATAGTCAAAGGCAGCGAAATAGAGGTAATTTCACTCAGTCTTGTATTGTATGTTGACATACACTGTCATCAATACTTGGAAAATTAAGCATACTGTAAATTGCCTTGTTTTACCCTTTAAACAAATGCATTGCATTTTTTTCTTCTTCTTTTCTTCACCCAAGAATACAATTTTGCTGCAGGGAATTATGTTGACTGGTGCTCCTGGAATAGGAAAGACACTTCTGGCCAAGGTGAGTAGAGCTTTTAATTTTGTTAGTATAAGTATGTTTGTTGCAAGCCCCTGCTCTGCTCCATAATAGGAATGGTATTTGCATGTTGATTTGAGAGTGGCCACCTCCTTGACATGCCAATGGTCCTGGTAATGGGAAAGGTGGTCAAAGGAAAGTCTCTGAAACAATGATTAAATGCTTTTAATTTTGAGTAGAGCTTTTAATTTTGT
The DNA here is from genome assembly GCA_034641835.2 of Pinus albicaulis. Lineage (NCBI taxonomy): Eukaryota > Viridiplantae > Streptophyta > Pinopsida > Pinales > Pinaceae > Pinus > Pinus albicaulis. Next base: position 799,308,928 of record CM076579.1, read on the forward strand.
TAGTATAAGTATGTTTGTTACAAGCCCCTGCTCTGCTCCTACTCTTCCCCTACTCTGCTCCATAATAGGAATAGTATTTGCAGGTTGATTAGAGAGTGGCCACCTCCTTGACATGCCAATGGTCCTGGTAATGGGAAAGGTGGTCAAAGGAAAGTCTTTGAAACAGTGATTAAATGATTTTAATTTTGAGTAGAGCTTTTAATTTTGTTATTATAAGTATGTTTGTTGCAAGACCCTACTTTGCTCCTGCTCTACTCCTGCTCTGCTCCATAATAGGAATGGTATTTGCAGGTTGATGAGAGAGTGGCCACCTCCTTGACATGGAAATGGTCCTGGTAATGGGAAAGGTGGTCAAAGGCAAGTCTCTGAAACAATGATTAGATGCCAGTGGGAACAAAGTTTTGGGTTACACTACCAACTTCTCATATTCTAATAAGAGGCTGGATATGCTTTGAGATGAGAAGTGAGATCAACGTTGGTTCTGTTCATACATCAAGAAAAAATATATTTAAGTCAAAAAAACATAAAACCCAATGCAAATTTAGTGCAACAGAAATATCCTAGATAAATATTAGCAATCAAAGATTTGGAAGTATAAATGTATTCAATATATATACAAATTAAAACTTAAAAATACACATTGGAATGCTATTATTTAGTTTTGAGAGCTTCCTCATTTTTGGAGCAAGTCCAAATTTGAAGTAACCTTCAAAGCTAGTTTTGGTTTATCTACTCATTCCCTCATTCTTATGTATATCATTATAATCACTAACATAGTTGACATCATTTAATGATTGTTAGAAAGTCAATGTGAGGAAATATATGTCATTCCATGATTCCAAGGATTTAAAAAATTCCATAAAATCAACCATGCACTAATTCAACAAAATATGAAAAATACATATACTAACCTCCCTAATCCATAAGATCTAAAATAACACAAGGAAATGATATTAGAACTAATAAATTATTATTAGACCTTATAAAGTTTGAGAGGAAGTGGTTGAGTGATTATCTTAACCATCATCCAATAATAACTCAATGCAAAACAACTTGAAATTATTGCATGAGCTTTATAATCTAACATTTTATGGCATTGTGCAAGGATAAAATAAATGAAGTTATATAGTAGCTAAAATATTGTTTCTTCTACCCATAAGCCGAGCCAAAAACAATATAAACTGATATATAAATATGTTCTATTTTCCCTATATGTTTCTGGTACATTCTGATAATACATAAGGAGGTCTTCAAAGCTATAGTTAATTCTTATTCAATATGTTTTTTCTTATGTGGTTTACTCCATCTCAAGATTTAACCCCTATCCCTAAACCCAATTTGACAATAAAATAAATGTAATGTTTTATCACAACTACATTTGGATTTGAAAACATTGATAGGGCTAGAATAGTTTATTGGCCATGTCAATGCATATGTTAAGTGGTCGTATCAGATAATTAGAGTTAACCATAAGGTTAAAAAATCGAAATTATTACAGTTCATAGGATGTGATGTGGGTGTGACCAGTTCTTGTCCACCTTGATCACATTTTTTCCACGTGGGTGGGGTCGGTCCTTATGGAGGTCCACGTCAAGTGTGGATGTCTTACACCGCTCCTATGTGCTCCAAAGTGCCGATGTTTTACACCGCCTCAGCAACTGCATTATTTGTGAATGTTGTATGTTATTTTTCATTTGATAGGAAGAGCAAGTTCATACTGTGTTTCTGAAAATCATTATCTAGATTTTCTTCATCACTGGAACTATATACAAAGAAATATTCAACATCTGGATCAGAATCATAAGTAAGTTACCATTCTGTTGGTTCATATGATGATTTGAATAGATTAAACATCTTTATCCAGAGAAAGGTTGGCATCATGTGTTTTTGCATTCTTTATATCCGAGTCCATCTATTTTTTATATGCTTGGTCCTCATATCTCTTATTCATACAATGGCACTGGTGTTATAAATGTTAGTCACACTGAGCTTATCAAACCCCAATCCTACATTTACGTTGTCCTACATCTGTTTGGGAATAGTAACTTTGCCTTCCATCCACCTTGCAGTTTCTTCCTTGTGCATGCTTCCTAAATCAACCTTTCATTAAACACTAGCCCTCGAGATTTATAGTTCTGGGAGATTTCCAAGGTTTCATTTTTGAAGTTGATTTGAGATTGGTTGGATCTATTTTTTAATGCAATAACATAACCTTGGTCTTGCTTATGACAAATTTCATACCCATTTTCTTGCAAAAAATCTCCAAAGCTGCTAGATGTTCCTGTAGGTTGTGTAATGTCTTGCTTGTTAAATGCCATCATTTGCATATAGTAGGATCTATTTGTCATCTGTTTACTCCATGACCTCCTTTCTCATAAATCCAGTCTTCTAGTTTATCTAGATAAAGTCTGAACAATATGGGAGTAAGGGGAAACTCTGTTTCACTCCTCTGTTTCATTCATACAATGGAATTGGTGTTATAAATGTTAGTAACACTCCTCTGTTTCATTCTATTTTCTACTTTGTGAGGGTTGTATTTTTTTACCTTTTTTTCCCTTTTTATTTTCCTAAAATGTAGACATATTTTTGTAGTTTGTCAGTGCAAATTATATGTTTTTCTCCTTAGAAAAAAGATTTGTAACTCTTTATTTAAATATGAAATGTGTACAATCTGTAAATAATTTTATTTTCCCCATGTAACCAAGTATCTCACTATGAATTTTGTAGGCACCGATAAGACATTATTCAGGGCTCAAGGTTTTTCAACCACCATGGATAAGACATCTGTTTTGGAATATGAACTTTGCCTTCCATCCACCTTGCAGTCTCTACATTGTGCATGCTACATTGGAGGACATCATTTCCTTTTCAACCAATGATCATGTCTTTTTTAAAAGGTGAAATTTGGTGAAACATATGAAAACTATGCTTTATTGAAAGATAACTTATGGAATACAAAGTTTGGAAAATAGCTAAAAATTTATTGTAACTAAGCAAGCAAGGTCATCAATTTAGTTTCTTTGGCATCTATTTTTCTAGTTTGTGAGGGTTGTATCTTTTTACCTTTTTTCCCTTTTCATTTTCCTAAAATGTAGACATATTTTTCTAGTTTGTCAGTGCAGATTATATGTTTTTCTCCTTAGAAAAAGAGTTGTAACTCTTTATTTAGATATGAAATGTGTACAATCTGTTAATGATTTTATTTTCCCCATGTAACCAAGTATCTCACTATGCATTTTGTAGGCATCAATAATACATTATTCAGGGCTCAAGGTTTTTCAACCACCATGGATAATACATCTGTTTTGGAATAGGAACTTTGCCTTCCATCCACCTTGCAATATCTTCCTTGTGCATGCTACATTGGAGGACATCATCTCCTTTTCGACTAGTGATCAAGTCTCTGTTAAAAGGTGAAATTTGGTGAAACATAGGAAAACTATGCTTTATTGAAATATTTGTTAATTTTTGATTTCTGATCTCTATGTGACAAAAATCCTATTAACTCCTCGGATCATCCTTTTTTAATGCAATTTACTATGCACCTATAGATTCCAAAGGATTGATTTTGATTACATTGTATAATTTTTTCATGGAATTGGTAAAATCAAATTAAATCTAATTGTTTAGGTTACTAACCTACAATTGTCTTATATCCACCCTTGGAATCCATTAAACAGGAAAAACATATACTCTTCAGGATAACCACTATGACTACCATTAGCGGCTTCCAAAAATAATGATTATGAGTTCATCAAAATGACTTTCACCTATAGAAACCAAGACATTCATTGCAAGGTTGTTTCATGTCATTTCACTTTTAGTTTGAAATAAGAACTATTTGTTCATATTTTTATAGCTCTTACAATTATAACATTTTTTTGTTGTCCCATTGACTTGGGAGGCCTATGGTAGAAGTCACATAGCTATTTGGAGTACCCTTTTCGAATGGACTATACTATGCACCTGTAGAGTCTATAAATCGCCATTGCAAGACTATAGTCTTATCATTATAGGAGTACTTTTAAATTAAAACTCACTGTTCATATAAGTACCCTACAATTGTTGTATAACCATACTTTCAACACCATTTGATATAATCTTCATGATAACCACCACAACCACAGGGAATACAAGGAGAATGTATTTTTCCTCTTCTTACTAATACTTCCAAAAATTTCAATCATGAGTTCATCAACAAAATCAAACAAACTTTTACCTTGTAGGAGCCAAGACATTCATTGGAATTCTCTAGTTATCTCGTTGCACTTATTATATTGAAATAAGAACTATATTTTCATATTTAGATTGATTCTACACTTAGAACATTTTCTTTGTTGTTCCATTAACTTGGGAGGCCTATAGTAGAAGTCATATTACTCCCTAGAGCGCCCCTTTTGAAAGGAATCTGATATGCACTTGTAAATTCCAAAAACTATCATTGCACTGGTAATTTAAAATCAAAATTACTATTTGGATCAATAACCTATAATTATTATATAACCATGCTTAGAGCACGATTAGATATGCTCACGATAACCATCAAAATTGCGCTGGATACAAAGAGGGTGGCTGTTGTTCCTCCTCTTACTAACACTTCCAAAATTATCAATCATGAGTTCATTAAAAGAATGAGAAAAAAATTTATTTTCAGAAAGAAAGGCATTCATTGCAAGGCTCATGTCATCTCATTGCACCTATTAATTTAAATAAAAATATATATTCATATTTAGACAACAAATAAGCTTAAAATATTTGTTAGGTGTTTATTTGTTTTAGTTAGTTAGTTTGGAATGTAACATCATCGGGTAGATTTCATGCACATTATGACTGTCTTGTTGCATTAGTTAAACTATATTTCTGGTAACTACTCATGTTTTTGTGACAGATGGGCAAGAGTGGGCACCTATATCGTTATGAGTCGGATGGAGCTTGTGCATTCGAAATTTATGGTGTTGATGAATTTCCATATTTCAGCGAAGTAGGCTAGTTTCCGATCATTAAGTTTTTCAATGGGAATAAAATGGAAAATTCTTCTGATTGCATTGATACTTTTGATGGTAACAACACCAAGGTTGAGGGGCTACTCTTTCCTGTAACAGAGGAAATCATTGCAGAAGCAACAAACACAGCAGCTGAGGGAGAAGGGTGGTTCAAGAGGAAACTAGTACAGGGGGAAAACCTGAATTTATTCCTAAAATAAAATTGTCATGACCCTTGCTAGAGCGTTGGGGTCCACTCTCGCATTTTAAAACTAGAGTGGGAAAAACCGATGTGGTAGAATCAACTTTATTTCACATGTGATGGCCGTTTCTCTAAGGTATTCCTTTATCACATGAGATTTCTGATACACATGGCTGGGTTCAATAAGATGAATATCCCTTATTTCTTGCATCAGAGCATAATAAAAATGGTTTCCTGTACAAGAAAAAGGAAGATTTTATATCCCCATGATGTTTATCACCATGGCCTCATTTAGATCTTGTACCTTCATGCTTTAAAGAAGAAAGCACAACAATTGAGTGAGAGGGTAATGAGACAACCACTTCCTAGAAAACATAAGAAGGAAAGGGATTTACCTACAGAGGCCGAGGGAAATCATCAAGCTACTGACAACCCTAACAGGAGGCATAGATGGCAGCAAACGGAAGTTGAAGACAACAAAAAAGATGAAACAATTGAAGAAATTCAGCATGCAACAGAATACTGTAAGAGGCCACGAACAAGGCCTACAAAAAAATTGAGGTTGGGGTTGAAAGCCAAGTTAAATCCAAAATTGAAGGATCCAATTTTGATTATTGATGAGCTTCCAGTAGAAAGTGAAAAGCAATCGCAAACAATTTAGAAAAAAGATAAAAGAGTGAGGAGGGCAGTGGCTGACAACAACCCCTTCAAAATCCTTGCAGAAGTAGCACAACTTGCTGAAATATGAAAGATGTGAAGATTGGAGTTTTATAACCTTTATTAATGTTAATGTTATGGTTCTTCTAATGTTATGTTTTGGTATACCAACTTCCCAAAACAATCTAATATATTGGAAGCTTCGGTATGTTTGTTTTATATGCTCTTGGTTCATGTTTTTCATAATGTATCAAATTTCATGCCCTTGCCACTTAGATTGCTCATTGCCACAAAAGTGCTACTGCCACTGACTTCAATTATTTCTTGTTTCTGTGAATTACAAGAATGGGTCAATTATTTCATGTTTCTGTGAATTAAATGCATGGGCCAATTATTTCTTGTTTCTGTGAATTACATGGATGGGTGTTTGTTGGATGCGTACTTCAGAGCCATAATTGAGAGATCATTGATGGAACTACATTCTTCTGGGAACCCTAATATAGTTTGTAATAGTTTAGACACTATAATATTTGGAAGAATTTTTTAAGAATAGTGTCACCATAGTGTCAACTAAAGCCTAAAAAGCATAAAGTGATTGAAATGAGTTCTAAATGTTTACCTGAAAAAAAAAAGCATAACACGCTGCACATATCCCATAAATGAGTACACACAAGATGATGGCAACAAACTAACTCAAATGATGTGTCAGAATCAAGAAGTAGGACTGTCATAATCAATAGCAGTGAGAATCAATTGCTATGATATTTGGATATTTGATTTGTATTACCTCTTTTATTACAATGTGGATTCTCCTTATCCAATTTTTCCAAATTTATGATCCAAAGTCTTCTCTTACAGGTTTGAATTTTAACACACCCATGATTCTTCATTTCATGGTTTTCTATTGATGAGTAGTATGACACATAGTTATATCCTTTACATTATGAAGTCCTTGTTCAACGCACTATACCAAACCAATCCTAAACCCACCACACCTACACGTACACCTGCACACTCTTGTGACTTAGAATAACTTGCAAAGCATAACCTATTTTTTTGCAATGCATATTTTCACAGTTGTAATTCATAATGAAAAATAATTTTCTGGAGAGCCTGTGTTAATAATCTTTGAAATGCCCAAATATTATTAATAGAGGTTCTCCAGAAACTTATTATTCATTGAGCATAACCTTCTTCAAAAAAACGAAAAGCAACTTTTCCTTATTTATATTAAACCAAAATACTTCTATTGTATGGAGATTTCAACCCACGAATTTGACAAAACCAATTTCGTTGGCATTGCTTAATATGTTGGACCGAGACTTTTTTTATCATTTGTGCAAAAAAACACTAACCACATGGTCCTAATTGTGAAACTTTATCTAATAAAAAAAAGGCTTCCTATTCTTCCTTCAAAACTTACAAGGAGACTAACTGATCTTCAGTATTTTCTTCAATCTCATCCTATTTTTCTAAAACTTCTCCACATATCTGTTGCTACAAATTTCCATGATACCTAGTGTTCCCATTCACACAACATTCATCAAAAGTATGATAACTGCTCCAAAAACATCTTTAAATCCTCACCTGAGTCAGCCAAAACTTTTATGCACTTCCTCTTGTATTTCATTCACGAAAACTCATTCCACCTCACCATGGAATGACGAAGATATTTTTTCAAAACCTACTGTATTCAATCCTCGCCATTCAATCATACTTCAATAGTGATTTATTCATCTCTTCCTCCACTTAAGGACTCTTGCATTCTATGCTTGACCACTCTTTGTCTCCATCTTTCCTCTTAACTTGCAACTCCACAACTATATCTCTATTTAGACCTTTATCTCTTACACAACCATCAAAATTGAAATATGGTTGTACCAAGAGAAACAATGTACACTACCCAGTGAAGTGAAATAGAGGTGTCACATAAAATAGAAAAACAAATTGACCACTCATTTCTTATTAAAAAGAAAAATCATTTAAGATAATCAAGAAGGTAAAATAATTACATAGATTGAAAAAAATAAAATCAAAATATCACAGAGATCCATATGGAAAGTAACTGATTCATTTTAGCTGTGTGGGTGGATAAAATAGATCCATGTTCTGTATGAAATCAAAGAACCCAAATCTTATACTTTAATGGAAGCATGAAATGTATTTCCTATAGGCACTGGAAAATGATTTTCCAGACGCAACGCCTACAGGAAAAAAATTTACACTGTATTTTCAACATTTTACACTGTAGGCATTGTAAATTAGGTTGTATGTTGCATTAATAGAGGATAGTACTCTCACAAGATTCCCCTGCCATTACCCTTGTCATTTATGAGACATCACTGTTGGCTTCTAATATATATATTTTTCTTTCCCCAGAGTTCCTTCCCTGCAGAGCTCCAGTATTAATGGCAATATCATTTGACATGCTCATGTGGTTGTAGCAAAGGGAATGTGGAACCTTGGGAAATTAGGAATACTGCAGGGTAGGTGTCTGTGAACCTTGGTCAACAATTTCATTTAAGAGATCCTTGTGCTGTAAGTTTCAGAATGGGATATTGCCTCAATGTGGGAGGCTATTCTCCTCACTGTGAAGAACCTCCATCATCTGACAGAGATCCTGGATCTATGAATACCCATGACAACAAAGAACTATGACAATGGTGGTGTTGTTAGATTAGAACCAAGAAGGGCTACTTGTGGGTAGATATGGGTAAGGAAGAGTTGGTAATGGGTTGTGGCAAGATCAGCTGGAGGCATTTGTTATGGAAGCTCAGAGCCAAGTTGAGAAACATGATAGCTACAACAAGGCCATAATAGAGATATTCAAATATGATGCTGGAAGTTATGCTCTGAACTTTGATGATGGGTGATGGTAGGAACTGCATGAGCATTGCTTGGCCTGCAAATATCATGCAAATGCAGGGCACCCAATAGTACTTGAGACATGCAAACACAACTCTTATTTATGATAGTTTGGCTGGAAATACTGTGAAATTATAGTTGGTGGATATCTGGAACAAAATAGCAATTGAGTAGGATTGTTTTATAGAGTCTTGGAATAGTTTTTTACTGTTTAGAAACATTTTTTTCAATCGAATATTTATGAATTTTTGCCACTTCTTAGATGGAAATTGTAAACTTTATGAATAGGTATTGGCCGATAGTTTTATTTCATCAATAGAATATATGTATATCATCATCTTTAACTCAATTTTCATTTCTGTAAATACATATCAATGGTATTGATAATATTGAGCATTGATAAATGCAGTGCAATTTCATCTTTTCAGTTTTTATTCTATATATATTATTCCCAACGCTTAAGTTAGCTTTTCAGGGATTTGCACCTTGAATTTGAATTTAATATTTATATGATACTTCATAACATTGTAAGACTCAATTAAACTACTCCATGAACTCACATGAATTAAAACTTCAACACAGTTTTTACTCATATGGTACAAGGGTAGATGAACAAGGGTTTTAATAAAACCAAAACTTCATACAACAATTAAAAATAGCTCGAATCGAATGGATAATTCCGCGTTGCTCCTTGATGCTCCTCCCTTACAACTGAGCTTGATGCTCCTCCCTCATGACTGAGAAACTGAAAAAAAAAATTGGAAATTCATCGTGCGTGAAAAAAAAAACTCTATATGTTCGGTGCAACATTGGTGGAGGTAGGTGGCCAATGGTGTCGTGGGGGTGGCGGGTGGTGGAGGAGTGGCGCGAGAGAGAGAGGCGGCGGAGGGTGGGGTCCATGCTGCCGGTGCCGTTGCCATCCGCCGAGAGCTAGAATGTTGTCGCCGTCCGCTGTCGTCTGGAGCTAGAGTGTCGTCGATCGCAGGGTCCACCATCGTGCCAGAGAAGGGAGGGGGTCGCCGGAGGGGACTGGTCGGGAGCTATCACATCAGATCCCGATTCGCCAAATGAAAGACTCCTCCCCTTCAAATGGGAAGCATTATTATTAGTTACAATTAATATGATGGATAGAACATAGTTCTAGAAACCACTCTTATCGAGTCACAATTTTGTACGAGTAAGAAAGAATTGTTGAAATTAATATAATGGATAGAACATAGTTCTAGAAACCACTCTTATCGAGTCATAATTTTGTACAAGTAAGAAAGAATTGTTGCAATTAATACAATGGATATAACATAGTTCTAGAAACCACTCATATCGAGTCACAATTTTGTACGAGTAAGAAAGAATTGTTGTAATTAATACAATGGATAGAACATAGTTCTAGAAACCACTCTTATTGAGTCACAATTTTTTACGAGTAAGAAAGAAGGCAACCAATATTTCTTAAGCTATTTGTTGGGTATGTGTTATATTCTTTCCACGACTAGCCCCACGCGCTGTACGTTGCGCCGAGCGCAGCAGCCCCCCTTGTCAGGGTCCGGGGCAGCGCCCCGGCGAAATTTTTTTTGGTATGCGGTCCCACTCATATGCAGACCCACCCATGTTTTGTGCATGAGTTTGCACATGGTTTTGGGGTACGATGGTTTTGACCCCTGGTATTTTGTAGATCCGGTCAAGGGAACTACAGTTATGTTCTAATCCAGGGTTAATGGATTGGGGTTTATGTATGCTTCGGCATGTATATATATGTGTTGTAACACTAAAAGGAATATAATGAAAAATCAAGCTGGTGGTCCCAATTTGGGATCCAGGGGAAAACCTCTGTGTTTATCTATTTTATGTTTTATGTTCTCGCTATTGTTTATTTTCTGTTATAAGATTCGTGTGTAGATAATTTCTGTTCAGGGTTAAAACCTACATTTGGTATCAGAGCTGTTTCGGCTTCAAGGGGACGCCCTTGTTGTTGAGGGTTTTTTTCTCGGGCCTGTGGTAGACCCTGTTTAGTGGGAGATCTGCGGGATCAATTCTTGTGGTGAAAGAAGATGGCGAGCAGCGGGAAGATAGAGATCGAGAAATTTAATGGTCAGATTTTTGAGTTGTGGAAGCTCAAGATGGAGGATCTGCTGGTGGATAAAGATCAGTGGATCGCGGTAGATCCAGGTACTAAACCAACGAAAATGTCAGATGAAGACTGGAAGAAACTGGATCGGAAGGCTAAGAGCACAATACGGTTGTGTGTCTCAGATTCAGTATTGTTGAATGTATCTGGGGAAGCTACGACGAAGACCTTGTGGGAAAAACTTGGGACTTTGTACCAATCTAAGTCTCTGGTGAATAAGTTGTTCTTGCGGAAAAAGCTGTATAACCTGAGGATGAAGGATGGAGACTCGGTGACAGAGCATCTGAACGCCTTCAATACTGTGGTAAGTCAGCTTTCATCTGTTGATATTAAAATCTCAGATGAAGATAAGTGCATCAGGTTGTTGTGTTCTCTACCAGACTCGTGGAACAGTTTGGTTATTGCAATAGGTAGCAATACAACTACCTTGAATTTTGATGACATTGTCTCAACTTCTTTGTCGGAGGAAATGAGACGGAGAAATATGGAGGGTCAGAATGGAGATGCCTTATCTGTACGAGGAAGGTCCCAGAACAGAAACAAGAATAAGGTTTCGAGTGGGAGATCTAAATCTAGAGGGAGATCTAAATCTCCTGGAAAGTTTGTAAAGGTGTGCTGGAAATGCGGAAAGGAAGGGCACTACAAAAAGGAATGCAGATCTAAAGCTCCTGAGAAAGGAAAGGGATCTGATGAAGCTCCTTCTGTAGAGGCAAAAACCACCTCGGATGAAGGTGGGGATGTGTATTTGGCTTCTTCTTCAAATACACATGTAGATCATGAGTCATGGTTGACTGACTCAGGTGCATCCTTTCACTTCACTCCCCATAGGAAGTGGTTCTGCGAGTATGAGAAATATGATGGTGATGTCTTCCTAGGGGATGATAGGAAGGCCAGAATCGTTGGACATGGAAAGGTCAAGCTGAAGTACCGGAGGAATTAGGAGAGATTAGAACACTTCACAGTGCATATTCACGTGGCCGAAATCGATTCACAGCAAGATGGATGATCTCGGCATGTAAAAACGGTATTCGAAAGTAAGAAAGATGCTGCAAGATGGTTCGAGAACCTTGGTATTAATCTGAGAGTTGTTGGAACTGCGGCAAAGCTACAGATATACTTTATTATTGATGGAATTATATGATTGTTTGTGGATACGAAAGTGGGACGGAAAGTCTAAATTTGTCTCTGTAGAAAAGACCATGCTATGGCATCAAAGGCTTGGACATATTGGAGAGAAGGGCCTTCGGATACTACATAGAAATGGTATGGTAGAAGGTATGTCTAATTGCTCTCTGGATTTCGATTTCTGTGAACATTGTGTATATGGGAAGCAGAATCGGGTGAGTTTTCCTTATGGTGCTAAGAGGGCGAACAAGATATTAGAACTTGTGCACAGTGATGTGTTTGGACCTGTGTCAGTTCCATCACTGGGAAAGTCTGTGTACTATGTTTCATTCATAGATGACTTCTCAAGGAATACATGGATATATTTCTTGAGGAAGAAATCTGAAGTCTTTGACAGATTTAAAGAATTTAGGGCTCTGGTGGAAAACCAGACAGAGAAGAAGATAAAGGCGTTGAGGACAGATAATGGTGGGGAGTTCTGCAAGAAGGAATTTGAAGAGTTCTGTAAGAAGTGTGGTATAGCACGAAAGAAGACTACTCCATACACACCTCAGCAAAATGGAGTTGCAGAAAGAATGAATAGAACACTGATGGAAAAGGCAAGAAGCATGCTCAGTGGTACCGGGTTAGGACAAGAATTTTGGGCAGAGGCAGTGGAGACTGCATGTTACTTAGTTAACGGATCACCTTCATCAGCGTTGGAGGATAAGACCCCACATGAGGTATGGACTGGAAAGAAACCTTCTCTTTCACATCTAAGGGTATTTGGATGTGATGCATATGTACATGTTTCAAAGGAGAAAAGGACCAAGTTGGATAATAAATCTGAAAGGTGCATCTTTATTGGGTATAAGGATGGTTTAAAGGGTTACAAGCTTTGGAACCCAGAAACAAGGAAGGTTGTCTATAGCCGAGATGTGGTGTTTAGAGAAGTGAAAGATGTTGTTAAACATGAAATCCTACCAAAGGAACCTGAGAAGATAGAGTTTGAGCTAAAGGAGGATGAATCGGACTCTACAACAGAAGAAGACTCAGAAGATGATGAGCCACAAACTCCAGCTTTAAGAAGATCAGTTCGGGAAAGAAGGCAACCAGAAAGGTATAGTCCATCTGCTTTCTGTTCAGGTTTTGCCTTAACTATAACTGATGATGAACCCAGAACTGTCAGGGAGGTAGTAGATTCAGAGGATGGAAAACTCTGGAAGGGGGCCATGGTTGATGAAATGGCATCCTTGCACAAAAATGAGGCATGGGATCTGGTGGAGTTGTCGGCTGGAAGGAAGCCCATTGGGAGCAAATGGGTGTTTAAAAAAGAAGATGAATGTAGAAGGCAAGGTGGAGAAATACAAAGCTCGATTGGTAGCGAAAGGTTATTCCCAGGTGCCGGGAATTGATTTTGGTGATATTTTTTCTCCTGTTGCCAAAATTACTTCTATTAGATTACTTTTATCTGTTGCTGTTGCATTTGATTTTGAGATAGAACAGATGGATGTGAAGACAACATTTCTTCACGGGGATCTAGAAGAGGAGATCTACATGAAGCAACCTGAAGGCTTTATGGTGAAGGGTAAGAAAGAACTGGTATGCAGGTTGAAGAAGTCTCTGTATGGGTTAAAAGAGTCACCAAGGATGTGGTATCAGAAATTTGATACCTATATACGGGGACTTGGCTTCACCAGAAGCAAGGAGGATCACTGTGTTTATTTTAAATTAATTGGTGATAGTGTTATTTATTTGGTCTTGTATGTGGATGATATGTTGTTGATTGGAAATGACAAAGAAATTATCCAAGATTTGAAGACCCAACTGTTCTCCAAATTCGACATGAAGGATCTTAGTGCTGCAAACTATATTTTGGGCATGGAAATTAAGAGAGATCGAGCAAAGAGGAAGCTCTGGTTAAACCAGAGGAAGTATGTCGAGACTATATTGCAGAGGTTCAATATGCGGGGATGAAATGAAGCTGGTGAGTGTTACTATTCTGTGGTGCAAAAAGCTGTCTATTTGAACGGTGTCCCAAGACACAAGAAGAAGAGGAGGATATGTCTCGTGTTCCATATGCAAGTGTCCGGTGATGCTTTGATGTATGCAATGGTACGTACTAGGCCATACATTGCACAGACATTGCACATGCGGTAGGAGTATTGAGCAGAGGGTTATGTTCAACCCGAGGGAAGGAGCATTGGACAGCAGTGAAGCGGGTTTTCAGATATTTACGTGGCACTAGTGATTATGGCTTGTGCTACCAAGGAAGACCAGGATTGGAAAGAATGTTGGACATTCGTGGTTTTGTTGATGCAGACTGGGCTGGAGATCTGGACCAAATAAGATCTACAAGTGGGTATGTGTTTAGCCTATTTGGAGGTGCAATCAGTTAGATGAGTAAAAGACAGTCTGTAGTAGCGCTTTCAACTACAGAGGCAGAATACATAGCTGCCACTCATGCAAGCAAGGAAGCAGTTTGGTTGCAGAGATTGTGTTCAAGTATGGGGTTGGTACAACAAGCTATAAGGATAGACTGTGATAGCCAAAGTGCAATTTTCTTGGCTAAGAACCATGCTTATCATTCAAAGACAAAGCACATTGATGTTCAATATCACTTTGTTAGAAATATATAGTTGAGTCTAAAAGGGTGTTACTGGTAAATATGGACACTTTGAAGAATGTTGCAGATGCATTGACGAAGTCTGTGAGCACTCAGAAGTTCTCTTAGTGTAGAGAAACAATGGGTGTTGAAGAATTTTCCAAATGACTAAGCTCTCCTGTGGCCCCCCATGGAAAGAAAACAAAAGTGGGAGAATGTTGGGTATGCGTTATATTCTTTCCACAACTAGCCCCATGCGCTGTACGTTGCGCCGAGTGCAGCAGGGGGGTCACAGCGGGGTGGCAGCGCCCCAGCGAAATTTTTTTGGTATGCGATCCCACTCATATGTAGACCCACCCATGTTTTGTGCATGATTTTGCACATGGTTTTGGGGTACGATGGTTTTCGGCCCCTGGTATTTTGTAGATCCGGTCAAGGGAACTACGGTTATGTTCTAATCCGGGGTTAATGGATTGGGGTTTATGTATGCTTCGGCATGTATATATATGTGTTGTAACACTAAAAGGAATATAATGAAAAATCAAGCTGGTCGTCCCGATTTGGGATCCAGGGGAAAATCTCTGTGTTTATCTGTTTTATGTTTTATGCTCTCGCTATTGTTTATTTTATGTTATAAGATTCGTGTGTAGATAATTTCTGTTCAGGGTTAAAACCTACACTATTGGTTATTTAATGCACTCTTAGAGTCTTTATTATGCCTCCATTCCATAGCCCCATATTATCCCTTCAACATCTACCCATATGGCTTCCCATCCCATGGGCATATAACTTAGCGTATGGTGTATCCAACCATGCCATCACGTTGTCAAACTTTTGCCTTCGTATGAATGAGCCTGTAAAATTGAATGACAAGTTTGGGAAATCAATGAACTCATGCTGCCAATCTTATAACATATTTGATTAGATTTACCATTTACTAGCCTTTACTCCACCATTGCCCGGGTTCATTGATCCCTTTGAAGCTAAATGCAACATTGTATTCATTTCCCTCTCCCCCAAAAATTATGTTCGCTCTCAACTGTTTCCTCTCTCACTTTCACGCCACACCATGCAACATGATTCATATGTAAGTAAGGGCTTACCTGTATTTCAGAAAGCATACTCTATTTTATTAGGAAGTTAAGAAGACACATTACAATTTTTTTATTTTTTTAGGAAGTCGTTTAAAATTAAGAGCTCTCCATTTTAACTTCGATCACCCATAAGCTATTCAAAAACCTTAAATGCTTATTGTTGTATTTCTGTGTAAGTAAGCACACTCTATTTTAGAATTGATACTTAATCATTCTTGCGAACAGAATTGTGGTTGGAGAAAATAACTTGTAATGATAATGCAGAAAATACTCCTGAAAAAATTATTATTATATCTTATTATAATGGGGAATTAAGGATGGAAGAGAGTGGCCTTAGATATGGGCGAATGTTCCTAATTGCAAATAATAAAGAGGAACCCCCATTGTTTTCCAGGGAAAGAACAAAAACAGAAGGAAATAACCTTGCACATAATATAGTACTTAGTTGGGCTTGCTGGAAGAATAGGAGCAACCACCAAAATTTTTTTACAACTCGCTCAGAATGTACAAAAATAATCAGATGCAGGCGCTAGAAATCGAAAGTATACAATAGTTTTCGGGCGGTTTAGATTCTAGTCATAGAACTAGAGGGGGATGACTTCACTTAATGCCAAAAGTGATCTGCAATTGGAAAACGATTTATTTGATGACGTGAAGATGTTAAGGTGGTTTAGATCTAGTCATAGAACTAGAGGGAGACGTCTTGACTTAAGACCAACAATGTGCTAGAATTGGAGAATAATTTATCTAATGACAAGAAGAACCAATCAAATTAAATTGATATATATCACAGTTTTTGAAATTCCTTGGCCTCAACATGTCTGCAATGTTAAAATATATGGTGGAAAAAATGAATAGATCTAACTGAACAGAAAAATCCTAATATGGTCCATCCCAGAGTGACAAAATCTTAATTGATGATAATAATTTTGTTACCCATGCTCGTTAACTAATGGTACTGGAAGGCCATAATATTGGAAGCATTGGAAAGAACAATAAAGGTCTTTGTAATGTTCATTCGGGTTTGGCATATTGTTAGTTTACAATAGTAATTTATTTATTGAAGACCATAAAATAACGACATTAGATATCGAAATATCGCACACACTAGAAATAAACACTAAAAAAAGGCTCTATATGGCTAGGTTTTGGTGTGACAAACTAGGAATCGACGTCAC
The DNA here is from genome assembly GCA_034641835.2 of Pinus albicaulis. Lineage (NCBI taxonomy): Eukaryota > Viridiplantae > Streptophyta > Pinopsida > Pinales > Pinaceae > Pinus > Pinus albicaulis. The sequence continues at coordinate 799,325,740 of CM076579.1, forward strand.
CATTCCTGCCATAATTCTCCATTAGTTGATGGTGATGGAGTTAGAACTCTGGAAAATTTTGGGTTTCCCACTCTATAGCTTGTGCTCAAAGCATTATCATTGGTTTGGCTCAAAGCACATATTCTGGGATATCAAGGCTAAGCACTAGAAAGATTTAATCCAGTAGGTTCAGGTGAGGAGGAGAGAGAAAAATTGAAGCAAGAGAAATCCCCCCAAGGGAGGAATAGAAGGAGGACTATAGTGACCATATCTCCATTTAAATCTAGGTTCCCATGTTTCCTATATGTTTTAAAAAATAGTATTGATCCTAAGACAATTCAATAGAGAATACTAAAAAGTCAGAAGAAAAATTCTTGTTTCAAATATTGAGGACATTTACACATTTTCTATTACTGAGCTGAACAGTGTTGCAACATCTTTTTAATATAAAAATTAACCGTATTAGTAAATAGAAAAGACTCATTTTGCTTAACATCCTCGTAAATGGCCAAGTGGGTCAACGGTTCTGTTGACCAAACATGACGTCAAACTAGGTTAAAGCAGTTATTTTTTTCAAAAACATTCATCTCATAGGGACTTGGCCCTTTGGAATACTAAGCATGTAAATTTTAATGTGACATTACGTTTTTCATGAGGTACTTTAAAACTTATTAGTGCAATATTATAATTTAATTATTGTTTCAAATATTGAGGAATTTCACGATAATTTTGCTTCAATGGCATCAAGATAGCAACACATTTTGTATTACTGAGTTGAATAGTGTTGCAACATCTTTTTAATACAGAAATTAACCTTATCAGTAAATAGAAAAGAGTCATTTTTCTTAGCATCCTCGTAAATAGCCAAGTGGGCCAATGGTTCGATTGACCAAACCTAACTTCAAACTAGGTTAAATCATTCAAATTTTTTCAAAAACATTTATCCCATAAGGATTTGGCCCTTCGGAATACTAAGCATTCAAATTTTCATGTGACATTCTCTTGAGGGATTTTAAAAGATATTAGTGAAATATTATTATTTTTTTAATTTTAAAAATATATGATTTACCATTTTTCTTTCCTGATCTATTGCTTTCATTTTGTATTCTACGAAATTCGTGACCATGTTAGTGAGGCTAATGGAGTGTTAGGCACGCCACCAGATTTCCATTATTGTCATTCTCTCTCCCACCTACATGCCATGAGTTCAAAGGACGAGGCCAAGTTTCAAAAGGGAAAGGTCAGGTGCAAGTCCAAGGAAATTTTGGTAGACTTAATTACTGCTTAGCATGCAAAGTTTTTGAAATTCCTTGGCCTCAACATGTCTGCAATGTTAAAATATAGGGTGGAAAAAATGAATAGATCGAACTGAACAAAAAATGCCCCTCAGCGTCTCACATAATTTATTTCATGGAAAATATGTCCACCGTCTATCTGCAAATCTATGTTCCAATACCACTTTAGATCTATGCACCTGCAGTAATCCCTATACATAACCCTTAAAAACATAAAATGGAACAAATATGTGCACAGTCTGATTGAAATGGGTTAAATAGGATTCCTTCCCCTTGTTTCCTTTATGAAATGCTAAAATATAGGGTAGCACAAAGAAATAGCTCCAGGAAACAGCTGAACAAGAAATGCCACTCAGTGTTTCAAAGGATTTATTTCTTTGTACTTAAAAATATGAATCCCAATTCCCCTTCAAAAGGATCATAAACCCCTAGTTCATTCCCCTAGTTTATTTTTTCTGAAATGTTAAAATATAGGGTGGCACAAAGAAACAGCTCTGACGGAACAAAAAATACAACTAAGTGTCTCAGATGGATTTATTTCACCATCCTTGAAAGTGTTCACTACTTATCCTCAAATATATGCACCAATGAGCTCAGGGGAATCCTGAAAAATTGCAAAAATATGTATGGTGTCTGTTGGTAACCAATTAAATGGGTTTAAAACCATAAAAAATAGATATAATATTGAAAATCCCCCATATAATGATAATAAATCCGTGCTCCATTCCACCAACACCACAAATATAAATTTAGGAATATAAGAAACAATGTAAACGTCTTGATTTTGTATAAGTCCTTAAAATTTACACCAAATATTCTTCAATTCCATATCCATGATTATTACATAAAAATCCAATGCATACATCATCTTTGGTGAAACAGGTAGCTTGAGAGGCTTTTAGTTTTGATTTTGTGTTAGCAAAGCTCAGGGCCAAAACATAAGTCCATGCTTATTAAGCTAAACATAACACACCCATGTCCAATCCAATGCATACACCATGTTTGGTGAAACAAATAGCTTAAGTGGATTTTAGTTTTGATTTTGTGTCAGCAAAGCTCAGGGCCAAAACATAAGTCCCTGCTTATTAAGGTTAACAAAACACACCCACATCTCCTCATCGAGATCAATTTCGTTGTAAAACCCCAATAGATACAATTCATGTACACTTCTTTGAAATTAAAATAGTCTTAAATTTTCCAATAGGTGGAAACCACTGTAGGTAAACATCCACCTTTCTTATTTATCATTTAACACCACAACTTCCTGATTTATTAAATAATTATCAATTTTTTTTTAATATTAGTCTTAGTGTTAAGTCAAAATAATTAATTATAATTGACAAAGTAACTATATATATAATTTTTTTCCTATATTTCACACATATACGATTTTTAATAAAAACCAACATAAAACTATGTTAACTCTGGATTTGAAGTGTCCAGGGATTAAATCTCTCAATATAAAAATTTCTTTTTGACTGCAAAACTCTAAAAAATGTTCGATTGTTCACATCCTCTCATCACTTGGTATATCCTTAATTAATATGGATCCACCTTGATTCTTAATAATATTTTTTATATTATACAAATTTCACATTTCTCTATATAAAGCTAGTATTTGAAATTGTTTGTTTCTTTAGTTAGTGGTTAAGTCATGCATATTTTTTTGTGATCAAGATAGCTTAACAAACTATTGAATGTGCCTTAATTCATATTTGATAGTCCTAAAATTGTAGTAGAGGGTGTATCTTTTTAAAACAATAATAATAAGGAATGATTTTTGTTAGCAACTTAGAAGATATTTTATCAAATTAAGATATAGCTTTGATATAAGTATGTTATCAAAACATTTTATAGTTTAAAATAATAAAAATAAAAATAGGTATCATTTATAAGAATTAATTTTAATGAATAAAATTAAAATGATTTTTTGTTAATATTATATGATTTAGTTGTAATAAAGGTATTTGAGGGTACTAACTTTATTTTCACATTAAATAACAATTTTATGATTTAAAAATAAAATTTAGTGAAAATTGTTTGGTTTAATTCTTATGATAACAAATAAAAAAAATATTGAAACCATAGAATGTTTAGCTTTCTTCAATGGTTATGAGGCATACTAAAGTTTATTCCTTCAATCTACTTAACAATATCTATGGAGTCAAAATGTCTATTATTAAAATCAAGTCAAAATGTTCTAATTAATAATTATAATTAATAAATTTGTTATATTTTTATCTAATTTTATTGAGTCAAAATGTTTACATTAAATATATGACATTACAACATATTTTCCATACTAAACTGAAAATCTCATTTCAAATTTATTTGATATTTCCATAAACCTCAATTTTCTGTATTATTTGAAAGAAATAATCAATTTAAAAATGTTTTAATTAATAATTAAAATTATTAATTTCATTCTATTTTTATCTTAATTTATTGAGTCAAAATGTTTACATTAAATATATAACATTACAACATCTTTTCCATACTAAAATGAAAATATCATTTCAAATTTATTTGATATTTCCATAAAGGCAATCTTCTATATTATTTGAAAAAAATAATCGATTTGAATTGATTTCTCTATGATGCATATTTAAATAAAGCCTTATGTATAATTTTAGTTTAGTTTTGATATATGTTAGGAATATTTAAAGTTATATGCTTTTTGTTTTTTTGTAAAAGTAAATATTATAGGCATATTTATCTATATTTCTAGGAGGAGTTTGTGTATAATTTATTTAAATAAACTTTTATATATATTCTTAGTATATTATAATACTCGAGGTTATATATGTATTCTTTTTTATTAAGTGGAGATTGTTAATGAAATTTAATTTGTGTAATTGTTTCTTTTCTTTAAGGCTTATTCTAATATAAGAGCAACCCACACATTTGAAACCTTTCTCTTCTTTCTAGTCTTGCATTTATTGCTTTGCCACATTGATTCTACTAGTTGAAAATTTTTAATTGTTTTATTAATCACTATTAGTAGGGTAGTTAGTTTTTACTTTAAATTTTTTGCATTTCACACTTAGCTTAATTAAGGGGAAAAGCAAGTGGCCATTATCCACACATATTTTTCAATTTGTTTTATTTTTATTTTTGATAAGTCACATAGCTTAATTAGAAAAGGAGTAAGTGGCCCATAATCCACACATATTTTTCACTAACCAAAGAACTTTTTTCACTTCATTAGCATTGGGACTAAGAACCGAGTGTTATTAAAGAAAGGGAGTAGCCCCTGCTTCCCTTGCGTCTTTTAGATGATCTTGGGCTTGCATATGAAATCTTTCTCAAAGCACTCAGGTTTTCATCTCCCTTTTTAGGCTCACATAGTGTAATAAGAAGGAAGTAAGTGGCGCATCAACCACACATTATTTTATTTACAGGTAAGGAACAAACATAACTTAGTGTAAGTAGGGTATTTCGTAAAGGATCATCGCATATCCACATCACTACACAATTTCTATGCTCACTTTGTCACTTACACACACACTAGGCTACTCTAAACTTTGAACAAAAGGCATCTAGTTACAGGAGATTTTGTACTTAGTTTATTTGAGCTTATCTTTTCACACCAAAAGTGAAGGAAGACTCCTAAAAACAACCATAACTTGAAAAAACAAAATTTCCCCATAGGGGTCATAAAATAATTTATAGTTCAGGTTAGGACCATTGGGGATATATGTATCCAATAAGACGCCATGTTCATGTTACATTTTGAAACATAGAAGTTGTCTTTTATGGTGCTTCAAATCCTTCACCATCTCATGGAAAAGATTACCCGGGCACACCAGAGACCCGATTCAGAGCGGGTTTGGCTTACATCCCAGTTCGCGCTGTATTCTATGGGGCTACCTGACCTTTATAGTGCTTGATAGTGATGACTGATTACCAAGAAGCTAAAAACCCAATTATCCCTATCAGACAAAGGCATCGTAGTGGAAAAAAATTAGGGCATATTTCCCTATAGGTGGAGGTGTGGGAAGCACTAAAGCCTCCTCATTACCTTGGTTGATTCTATTGACTATTGGAATCGTTGCCAATTTTTTCGGGACATAGCCCTAGTACCTATTGTTATCCTTGATAACAACTAGGTTTGTCTAGGTTGGTCTTAGGTAAGTTAGGTTAGGTCATTAGGGTGAAATAAGGTAATGAAGTTCATTTATTTTCAAAAAATGTACATATGTGGAGGTATTAAAGGTCATCATTAAGGTAATAGGTGTCGATGTCAAATAAAAATCCGAAAAATATCTCGTGCATAAGTGAAATTGGCCATTTCATGTAAATTTGGCACTTCTACACAAATTCGTAGTGAAATTAGTGTAAAACAATTAGAATTCCCTACAAACTTGCCTAAAAACTTTGTTTTTACAACGAGCTGAAGTTTTGGTACTTTTGAAGCATTTAATGTATTTCATATAGCAGATGAGTCATCAAAAGGGTTTAGGAGTTTAATTGGGACACCTGTTGATGAAGATCACTTAGCAAAAGGATGACATGGCTACTAGCACACCATTTTTTCCACTTCAGCAATACACATCTCATCTTCAAATTCAGAATATAAGGACCTGAAATCTAGCATGAAAATTTGCCACCTGATCATGGTTGTTGACACCTCAACATGTCAGTATGGTTCAATGGAGATGGTGCAAGCAAAATTGAAGAAAAAGGGTTTGAAGATGATTGTAGTGGATGACCCTGCTGCCCCTTGAAAGATGGTAAGACACACTTTTTGGCCAATTTTGTCTTAGGATACTCTATCAAATCAGTTATAGAGCTGTAAGCATGTTTTTTGGAGATAAAGAGTAAAAATTGAAAAATATGGAAAAGTTAGACAAGTTCGTAGCATTCTCCAAGCTTGAAGCTGAGTTTTTGCTACGAACTTGCTGCAGAATGTTTTGAGGTAAAAATTCAAAAAAATATCATGACAGGGGTGAATGAAGGCATGTGTTTACCTTATTTTACCTAATGAAGACCCTCCAAGAGGAAACTGATAAAAAACTGAATTGGGGGAAAAAATTTGCTAAAAAGTGAAAGCGCTCAGAATCGCTCAAAACCAGAATGCCTTGAAGTGTTTGTCGCCCTGAATCTGACGCACTTAATTTAATAAAAAACTGACTCCATATGAGAAAGTTAGAGCCAACTGTCCGCTTTGCCAAAAATGTCAATTTAAAAAAAAGAGTCAAACTGCGTCAAATGGGTCAATTTTTGGTCAAAATTAGTTTTTCTTCGGCTAATGGTGTGTTGACACTTGTCAGCTTGTGGTTGGCCCAAATTTTTGGGCTACATGGAAAATTTTGGTTTGTTTTTTAATGAACCAATAGGATGAGGACACGTGGTGTATCCAGGGGCCGCCACGTGTCCCCTCCCAAATGTTGAAATGGTGTTATGTAATGGTCAAAATGCATTATATATATTGTGGAAAAATTATATATGGCGGACGGGTGGAGGTCGTGGTCAATCCCGTGACCTCCTCGGCAGCAACAACAACACGAACCAATAGACCATACATTGTAACTTAATATTTATAGCACGAAACTTATATTTAATTTTGAATGTAATGCATGACGGGAGTAAGGCCAGGGCTAGCCCCGACCCATATAAACTAATGCTACATCCATGGGCAACACTCCAACTAAACGTGCCATTAGTGCCTAACCCGCACTTAACTCCCACTTATCCATTAATTAATCCGATCTTAACTTGGCGGAGTCCACCATTTTCGGCAGAACTCCAAATTTAGCGGAGTTAACTTGACTTCTCTCCAGTTTTGAAGGGGTTTTCCTATGAAAAAATGATTGAGCCATAAATTTTAAAAAAATTGACCAATTTTGGCTCAAAAAGAGTCTATCCTAGAATAATTTGACATTCTGAACAGTTTGGAGCAGGTTTGAGAGCCATCAGAACTTAGGAAATGACTATACTCAAACATTTGATCAAATAATCAAAGGGGCCAAGCCATTAAAGCTGGTCCAAGGAGACGTAGCCCAGTAGGGGTGAATTCCTTCATCACTGTTGTGTAATGTGTGTTGTGTGGTGATTATTTCTTGCAATTTATTTTATTGTTGATGTGTTTTTAAAGCTAATTTACCTCATGAATTTCTCATAAAAGACACAAAAATTTGATACATAAACCCCCTCATAATTTGACACAATCCTTAAGCACACTTTTGTTTTATACTGATGATTAAGCTAGCAAAATGAAACTAGTTTTTCCATATTCATATCATCAACAAAGTCAGAAAAAGTGCAGAAGGTGGTGAAATGAAAACACTACAAAACTACACTACAATGACTGTTTTAGCAGTCAAATTGAACTTCAATTTCTGACCAAATGAAAAATCATTTTGGAAAACTAAAGGAGTTTTTTATTTAGCACAAGCCCATCTACAAAAAGCTCTATCAATTTTTGCAAAGCCATCAGGGTCTGGAAATTATGCACTCATCTTTGAGGCCTATTTTCCAGAATTTTCACTAACCATATTTGTGTAAAAAAAATTAAATTGGACTTGAAAGAGGTCCATCTCAGCATCCACATGGCATAATGACACATCATTAGTCTAGTACACTCAACAAATTAGTTGGTTGCATTTGATAAGGATTATTAAAGGGATTTGTTGATCTATTTAATGAAAGAAGAGTCCTTTTTGTATTCAAACTATGTCAAATAGAAAATATCCCTATGAAGTCTCCAAGTGATGTAATCCTATTTGAAATAGGTATCTGAGGTAAGAATTCGAAGCTATAAAGGTGGCAAACCATTTTTATGAGTCCTTACTCTATAAATAGAGTATTTTTAGAGCTATAAAGGGGTTGATAGATGTAGATGACTATGTTATCATGTAAGTTTCTTTCACACAACTAATACACAGTTGCAGAAGAATTTTTTCAGACATGAGATTCTGATTGGGCTCTTATGTGTTTGTCTCCTTTATCTTTACAATGTTAATTCAACTTACTCATACATAATTACTTGATATTCATAAATCTTATGCTCCAACTTCCTTTATGTATCTAGTTTGTTGTTAGAGTTATTTTTGTAAGAGCTCATATGCCTCAACTTCCATGAATGCTATTTTTATGTAATTGAGTTTCATACTGACTCCATGCCCAATGGTAGCCATCACACATCTTTCACCTGCAAAAAACCATTCAAAAGACATATGAGAGTTAACCATCTTATTTTTTTTAAGCTTCATTATTTAATATCATATATTTTCTTGAGAGAGCCCTCTGTAGTTGGAAGGGCTAACTTCCAACCCTAAGTGGTTTGAAAAAATTACACTGAATTGACTGTTGAGCAGCCAAATTAGACTCGGTTTGGTGATAATATTTTGGTGCGTCTACTGGGAGACTGAAATTCATATAATCCTAGGTGATTCTTGTCAAAGGAACTAAGCTCTTGAAGGTAGCAGGAGATCAGACAATTTGAAGGTTGTACTTCTACCTTGGCCACTCCATTCTTTAAGAATTTATAAATTCATAGCTTCATGGTAACACTACTGGGAAATGAGAGACTTATATGCAGCTACAATTTCTTCAAGGTATGCATTGTGGACTTTTAAAAAATGTATGGATTTCCAAATCTTTTGGCCAAGGATGCATATATTTTAAGTATTGGCCCTAAGTTTGATGGAGAAGATTTAAGCTTGACTTTAGATCATGTATCAAAGTTTCATGACTTTACTGAGAACCTTAGAGTCAAACAAGAAGATGTACTCACTATGATTTTGTATGATTCATTCCAAGGAAAGTGTAAAAGTTGGGTGGAGAGGTTACCTGTTAGATATATTAAATCAATTTCAGTTTTATGGCTTATTTTCTTGGAAACATGGATAGAGAAGACAGAGTTTGTGGAAACCTCTCTTTCTATTCAAGAGTTGACAGGATGGTGCTACGATGCAGAAGTTGGTGAGAACTTTTCTTCATCACCGTCTTTTTATTTAAAGTCACACAAAGGAAATCATGAAAATAAGATCAGATTTTTAGATGAATTGGCTCATGAGCTTGAAAACTATATTGAAGATGTTGAAGCTCAAATTCATTCTTATCATTTTCAAGATCATATGCAGCCTCTTGAAAGTTTTTTCCAACCAAAACAAGCAGATGAGTTATTGTCTTTTCACATCAAGATGGAGAAATGTTCTGTTTTAAAAAATAGATTTTATGACACACAACTTAGAGTATATGATGACATGGAAAATAAGTGTGAAATTTTCAGCTATGAGGATTTCTTTGCTCAATTTTTTGAAAATATTCATAAAGAAAAGCATATATTTATTAATCCTATAGTAGACTATATGGTGAATTTTTTCAGCTTGAGTTTTCGGCCATGTCTTCACTGTGAGAAACATATCCATTGTCATTTTCCATTATATTTTCCAATTTCAATTTTGTTGGTGCATAGTCAATCAATGCTTTTATTTCAACAATTACTTGATCGGCTTCACTAGCATTTTTGTGTCATCTGATTAAATATTTTCTGAGTAGTATAGGGTAGGTAGGTGTGTGTGTGAATAATCTCAAGTATTCCGAGCATGTTTTCAACATGTACAAAGTTTATTTTTTAGCTTGGATTGCAGTTTTCAACAAGTTCGAGCCTGAGGAGAAGGCCATAAAAGCTTGAAGAAGATTTCATCATGTTCATGATTTTCAGTTTTCAATAATGCACTGGAGCTGTTGGTTCTTTGTTGCACCATAGGGGCACAACATCCCCATTGGAGCCACTATTATCCTTGATAACAACTAGTTTTTTCTAGGTTGGTATTATATAAGTTAGGTTAGGTCATTAGGGTGAAATAAGGTCATTAAGTTCATTAAGTTTCAAAAAATGTACATATGTGGAGGTCTTAAAGGTCATCATTAAGGTAATAGGTATCAATGTCAAATAAAAATCACAAAAATATCTTGTGCATAAGTAAAATTTTCCATTTCATGTAAATTTGGCACTTCTACACAAGTTCGTCGAGAAATCAGTGTAAATAGTCAGAATTTGCTATGAACTTGCCTAAAAACTTTGTTTTTACAACGAACTGAAGTTTTGGTATTTTTCAAGAATTTAATGTATTTTAGAGAGCAGATGAGTCATCAAAAGAGTTGAAGAGTGTCATTAGGACACTTGTTGATGAAGATCACTTAGCAAAAGGATGACATGGCTTCCGGCACACCATTTTTTCCACCTTACCAATACACAACCTATCTTCAAATTCGGAATATAAGGACCTGAAATCTAGCATGAAAATTTGCCACCTGATCATGCTTGTTGACACCTCAACATGTCAGTATGGTTCAATGGAGATGGTGCAAGAAGAATTGAAGATAAAGGGTTGTAGTGGATGACCCTGCTACTCCTTAAAAGATGGTAAGACACACGTTTTGACCAATTTTGACTTAGCATACTCTATCAAATCAGTTATAGAGCTGTAAGTATGTTTTTTGGGGATAAAGAGTAAAAATTGCAAAATCTGCAAAAGTTAGGCAAGTTCGTAGCGAGCTATAGGCTTGAAGCTGAGTTTTCGCTACAAACTTGTTGTAGAATGTTTTGAGGTAAAAATTCCAAAAAAATATCATGACAGGGGTGAATGAAGGCACGCGTTTACCTTATTTTACCTAATGAATACCCTCCAACAGATAACAAAGTCAGAAAAAGTGCAGAAGGTGGTGAAATGAAAACGCTACTAAAAATATGCTACGAACGTTCCAGTACATCACTGTTTTAGCAGTCAACTTCAACTTCAATTTCTAACCAAATGAAAATTCATTTTAGAAATATGAAGGAGATTTTTCTTCAGCACAAGCCCATCTACAAAAACCTCTCTCAGGTTTTGCAAAGCCATCGGGGTTTGGAAATTACGCACTCATATTTGTGGCCTATTCTTCATAATTTTCACTAAACATATTTGTGTAAAATTTTTAAAATTCGACTTGGAAGAGGTACAACTCAACATCCACGTGGCATAATGACACTTCAGCAGTCCAATGCACTCAGAAAACTAGTTGGTTGCATTTGATAAGGATTATTAAAGGGATTTGTTGAGCTATTTAATGAAAGAAGAGCCATTTTTGTATTCAAACTCTGCCAAACAAAAAATATCCCTAGGAAGTCTCCAAGTGATGTAATCCTATTTTAAATAGGTATTTGAGGTAGGAATTCGAATCTAGCAAGGTGGAAAACCATTTGCATGAGTCCTCACTCTATATATAGAGTAGTTTTATAGTTATAGAGGGGTTGATAGATGTAGATGACTGTGCTATCATGTAATTTTATTTCACACAACTAACACACTGTTGCAAAATAATTTGTTCATACCTGAGATTCTGATTGGGCTCTTATGTGTTTGTCTCCTTTATCTTTTCAATGTTAATTCAACTTACTCATACATAATTATTGGGACTTCATAAATCTTATGCTCCAACTTCCTTTATGTATCTTGTTTGTTGTTAGAGTTATTTTTGTAAGATCACATATGCCTCAACTTCCATGAATGATATTTTTATGTATTTGAGTTTCATACTGACTCCATGCCCAATGGTAGTCATCGCACATCTTTCACCTACAAAAAACCATCCAAAAGACATATGAGAGTTAGCCATCTTAGTTTTTTTTAAAGCTTCATTATTGAATATCATACATTTTCTTGAGAGAGACCTCTCTGGTTGGAAGGGCTAACTTCCAACCCTAAGTGGTTTGAAACAGTTACACTGAATTGACTATTGAGTAGCCCAATTAGACTAAGTTTTGTGATACCACCCGTCATAAAGGATATCTCCGCAAGGCCCAGTTACTTTGGGAGTGGAAAGGATGAATAGGACTTCATAGAATCTTTTATTATACGCAAAACCCAAAAAAAAAAAAAATCTTGTTTGGTTGATCACATACCATAACTTAAAATGAAAAGTAACAATTTCTTTTTTTCTATGTTATATGTATGTAATTTATTTGTTTTGATACATATCCCTCCCTTAACTACCTAAGTGACACACACTCCATTTGAAGAATACATAAGTCCCTTATTTTTTCATATTAAGAACAATACACATTGATACACAAAAAAATCAAATTCTTGTTTTACCTGAATATAACTTGAAATAAATTCTACAGATAAAAATTGAAATGGAATATTTAGATAATAAAAACATTTAATCAAATTATAATTAATTAAGATAATTTAAACCATTAACTATATGTCATTCACTCTAATTATAGATTATACTTATAAATAATGCTTTCTTTTTTCCATTAACTATGGTGGAAATGTAATTATGATTGTAAAATACTATTATTAATACAATAATTTAATAATTTAATCAAATTCAAACTATCCATTAAAAGAAATGAAAAGAAGTGTAAACTTCATAATATATCTTGCACCATTGATATATGTTCCCAAAATACTATTGTTAATATTTAAATGTAAACTTTGTTATACTAAAATGAAAATGATAAATATATAACAAGTTGTGGTTTATTAAGTTTTATGTCTTAGGAGCCAAACACTGTTCTTAACATTTATTTATAAATAGAGAAAGAAATATAACTAACTCAATTTAAAAAAAAAAAAAAAAACACGGACATATTGAATAAATATCCCACCAATTTCATTAAATGAAGTGACAAAAGTAAGATTACAATTTTCAAACTAAAATTTTTAGTTGCAAAGCTTATATTTTGTTAGAAAAGTTCAAAATAATAAAACTAGTGCATCCATATAAATGATATGACTAATAAATATTGGTAGACATAAGTTGGCAACTAATAACAAAACACATCTACTTTAGTATATCTCATATTATATAGATTAAAAAAAACATAAAAATTAACCAAATTATAATTTTATTTTAAATTATAATTATTATTATTATTAATTATAATGTAAATAATAATCATCGATATTTTGAAATTTATTACGAAATGATATATAATTGGTTATGGTTTATTAAGTTTTATGTCTTAGGATCTAAACCAATGTTCTTAACATCTATTTATAAGTGGAGAAAGAAATATAACTAACACAATTTAAAAAAACATAGATATATTGAATAAATAGCCTATTGAAATCTTCAAATGTAGTGACAAAAGTAGGACTACAACTCTCAAAAGTAGATATGTCTTTCTCTATATTTATATTAAAGTAAACAGTGTACTTCCAAAGCTTTTGCTTTTGAAAAAAGATGTTTGATTAGAAAAGTTCCATAAAACTAGTGCAGTCATATAAATTAGATGACTAGTAAATATTGATATACATCAATTCATAATCAATACAAAACAACCTATTTTAGTATATCTCATATTATAAAGATTAAAAAAACATAAAAATTAACTAAATTATAATTTTATTTTAAATTATAATAATTATTATTAGTTATAATGTAAATAATAATCATTGATATTTTGAAACTTGTTACTTAATAATATATAATTGGTGATGGTTTCTTAAGTTTTATGTCTTAGGATCCAAGCCAATGTTCTTAACATTTATTTATAAGTGGAGAAGGAAACATAACTAACACAATTTTAAAAAGCACATATATATTGAAATCTTCAAATGTAGGGACAAAAGTAAGACTACAATTCTCAAAAGGAAACATGCCTCTCTATATATATTAAAGTAAAAAGTTTACTTCCAAAGCTTTTGTTTTTGAAAAAATATGTTTGATTAGAAAAGTTCAATAAAACTAGTGTTGTCATATAAATTAGATGACTAGTAAATATTGATATACTTCAATTCATAATCAATAACAAAACATCCTACTTTAGTATATCTCATATTACTAAGATTTAAAAAAACATAAAAATTAACTAAATTATAATTTTATTCTAAATTATTTTATTATTAATAATAATTACAAAAAAAGTAATATATAAATTAAACACATATATATATATATATATATATATATATATATATATATATATATATATATATATAGAAAAACATGTAACAATATTTTTAGTCCTGGAGACTCACACTCACTTTACCATGGAGATTTCCTACTATAAATAAGTTTGTTACAATATCACAGTTTTTCAATACCACATGACCAAAAACCATAACTTGTTTTATATGACATTTGGTTGTATGACATTTCTTTTAATTAGACAATTTAATTAAAAAAATAAAAATAACATAAATATTCTAGAATATTCCATGAAAATAAATCCCTACCGCTAATAATTATTGATGATTCAATTAAACTTCTAACAACTCTACTCATTTTATTAACTTACTAATTAACATGTTACAGAGTGGGGTGGTGGGTGATAGAGGGGTTATTACAAATTCTATAGGATTAATTGAAAGTGCATTGGTTTGGGTTCTTGAAATTTCAATAAATAATCATGTTAAATCTTATGCACTATGGATAGGTTTGAAGGCTTCCAACAACTTTGGCTTTCAAATTTTGAAGGTGGTGATGGACTTGAAGCCTGATGTAACAAGGAATATGGTTCACATTTCTCCATTATACACTATTTTGGCTTTAATACTAAAGCCGGTGAAGGAGATATCCAATGTTGAATTTCCAAAACCTTGGGTCTAGGTTGGAATCTTAAAATCAATGACGCTACCAAACCAAGAATCTCAACCATGAACTACTTTACACAGGGGAAATATAAAGAAGTAAATCACATATGCATAGAATATAAACAATTTTTTACATTTTCAACGCAAATTCATTATATTAATCAAAATGATATAATACAATAATCTAGGGCTTTCATACCGGGGATAATGGCTCTAATACATCCACTAGTACAAGATACAAAAAAAGATACTCTAACAATCTGGTTGTAGCATGCTCTCTCAATTCCTCTCGATCGTACCATGTACCTTCCCGGTCCTTCGGCTCCTGAATTGTAGCTCCTACCTCTATCAATGCTCCAAGTCCATCTGGCCACTGAACCTCTCGGTTGTCAATCTTCTCACTAGTTGTGCCTTAGTCCATCAAGGGCATAACAGATCGAGACTCTTGTCAATTTTTCCACAACTCCACCTGTGAATAACTCTCAATCTTCCCACTACCGCTCTTCAACTACTCATGGAATTCAACCCACTATGGTCTTCCTATGCTACTCCGATGAAGACTAACATAGGGCATGAAGGGTTTCCACCTATCATTGCAAGATTGCCATCTCCAACAATGAACACGGGCTAGGAGGACTGCCCATCATCTGATGTAGAAATCCTTCTACACACAAAAGTATTGGGATCCACAAACTGTTGTTGACTGATCAAACCCTTGAGCTCCAACAACTACCACTCTAGAAACTACCTTTTTCCATAAAGGTGTTGCACATCGGGCTCCAACCTAGGAATTGTCATGCTATCCTCCAGCAGACCATAATTTCCAAATCCACATTCACACTGGGTCCACTGTCACGCTGCCCTCCAATAGTCCATGAGTGACCAAGTCCACATTGCAGCATTTACACCTAGCTAGGGAATCCTATCATCTAGGAGACCCTTCTATTAGCTACCAATAGACTTCTCATCAACCACCCTTTTTTATGCAATAGAGGAGTTATTGGACAAATATAGGCACCGATATTCATTGTGGAAACTGCCCACTAATTAAGGCTTCTAACATGCCACGTTAGCACTACCTCCTTGGCTTCCATAGGTTGCAATAACTTTTTCCACAGTAGGAAGCCCATCCAACTAGAAATTCACCATTCACTACAAGGAAAAGACCATCTAGCGGATGTTTTTGAGTAACCCCACAAAAAAATACCCCATACATCCGTTTCTAGCAGAGGTTACTAGAGGAGGTTGGCGGGCGGAGGGTTTTGTGGATGTTTTCCGATCGGTGTGCTTATCATTAAATATCGCCCCAGTGCTCTGCAATATTGAAAGCATCGGTCAGCACAAAAACATTGGCACACCGGACACCGTGCACTCCATACACACCTGCCCAGTTCATTGTATTATTATATAGCACTGATGCATCACACATCTTTTGCGCTGGTGCATTATAAAACACCGCGCCAAAACCGAAACCACCCGGTGCAGTAGAACGAAACCGCACCGGTGCATCATAAAACAACGCGCCAAAAAACAAACCCACCAGTGTGTTTTTGAGAAATAGCACCGGTGCGCCTATAAACCACGCGCACTGGTAAAGGGTTAAATTAAAAAAAAATTACAACAAAAAACCCGGATTTTTCATTTTTCCATTGCTCCTGAGCTCTGAATTACTGGTGTGCGCTCTACCATAGAATGCACCGGTGTGCACAAAACATTGGCACGCTAGACAGAGTGTGCGACGTACACACCTGCCCGGGGCGTCCAATTACGACAATGCACCAGTGCTTCACTACTCTTCCACACCGGTGCATCATAAAACATCGTGCCAAAACAGAAATGTGTCTTTGCGTTCTTATCCAAGAGAAACTGTGCGCATCTAAAATGCACGCACCATAATAGCATTAAATAAAAAAAATTAAGGCCAAAAAATCGGTGCTTTATGACTATTCTGCATTGGTGCTTTACGAATATTTCGCCTCAATGCACCATCAAAACAATGTGCCAAAACTGAAACATCCCGGTGCAGTGTTAGCAAAATGCCCTAGTGCATTATAAACAAAGTGCCAAATGTGGCACCACCCAGTGCGGTTGTAAGTAAGCGTACTGGTGCACCTATAAAACCCCGCGCACTGGAACAGGGTTAAATAAAAAAAATTTACGGCCAAAAAGTCGCTTTTTTCACTTTCCTCAGTGCTCAAGAGCTCTCAAGCACCGGTGCCATTTATCATTCTCTGAGCCACCCTGACATCGATGCTCTCATTGTACCCATTGCACGCATAACTGCTCTGCATTGTCCACCAATCTCCAACTTGCATTTTGAAAAATGGTGGACAAATTTTCTTTTGCAAATTTTACAGTCAATATGCCTCCTCGACGATTAAATGTACAGGTATTTTTCTAGTTTTTCCATAATTAAGCTTTTTAGTGGATTAGAATTTGAAATAACCTTAAAAATAACCATTGAAAAAAAAAATTGTTGCGCGGTGCGCTTGAGCCGTTTGGCTCGCATCGGATAGCGGTGTTGCCTGTAAAATTAATAGGTCTCACCGCCACCGGTGCTAACGGTATCCGTACTATTTCCGGGGCGATACCGAAAGGCACCCTGCATAATTTTAAATTAAAAAATAAATAAAATGCAGTGTGCTCATTTAGCCAGTTGCACAGTTGACCAAGGGAATCCCAGTGCAGTGCGTTGACGATATTATCTGCCCCGGTATATGTCAGTGCACCACATTCTGCATTCCAGGAGGGTTAACGGTGCAGCCGGGTAAAAGACCTCACCATCGACTATGTAATTATCATGAAGTCGGTGCGCTGACACGACTATACGCTCCGGGGCGTATATTTCAGTCAGTGTACCGCTATTTTGAACCTAGATTTATTCAACGGTGCTTGAAAAATAGATAGTTGCACCGAGGCTGGTGCATTGTATTTCATTAGGGGCACCAGGAACAAGGCGCTACAAACTTAAGGCATACCCGTTTGGAATGCGTATTTTATTGGAGCGCCATGGGTCAGTCTGATTTTTTTTTTCAAAATATATATATATATATATATATATATATATATATATATATATATATATATGTATGTATATATTTATATTCCTAAATACATGTATGTTTTAATTAAAAAAAAATATTTAATATGTCAATGATTCAGAGAGAAGAGAAGGAACAACAACAACAATAGGTTGAATAGTATGACATGATTCGCCAATGGGAGGCCCAAGAGAGGGAGAGAGATGCATACCCTCGGCCTATTACAGCAGATACTTAGTGGATCCTTAGGTAGGTAGGCCTCCTCAAGTTATATGAGGAGGCTACTTCCGTAAAGGCCCATAGTGTGTTTTTGAGATATCTTATCCGCAGGTGGAATGCCTATCGACAGGCTTTCCAGGTTGGTCCTGACCAATGGTACACACCCACTTAGGAGGATATTTATTTTATTACAGGACTATCGAGGAGAGGGGTGGATTTTCCCTCATTCCCAGACGTGCTAGATGGTTGTGTAGTAGGGAGTCAGTTAGTTTACTCCTAGAGATACATTGGAGCAAATGTACTGTCTCCTTCAGAGTTTCAGGTACCTAGAGGTTAGTTACGTATAGGTGCATTTGGTAGACAGGACGTGCAGTGCCTCTCACTTATCATTTTAACTATTTCACACAACACCAGTGACGGGCAACGCATTAGTTGCTCGCTCTTTTATTATGTTGATTATTTAGTACAACAACCACGACTTGTTAGGTGGTCTACCATTTTTTTGCGGCAGTTTTGTATGACCTTAAATAGATGTTGTGCTCATGCACAAGGGAGGGTCAACTTCCCTTTTTCTTCAAAGTTGTTTTGTTTATTTTTTGAGAGGTTTCCAAAGATGAGACCTAGTTTTGTTCGACAACCTCATAGGTCGATGTTCGAGGCCCGAATGCACATGTGGGGGCAGATGATGCTCAAGAGGGGAGACACTATGTTTCCAACCAGGATATTGCATGATGCACTGGACTTACTAGCCAGTGTTGACGGACTGTGTCCCTTCATTTTGGTGCCATGTCCTTATGCTGGATTAGATTGGCGAGGGTGTCCCAACATCCTCTTCACAGATGATGAGCCGCCATATGATATAGGTAATATTACTGTTTTATTTATATTTATTCTAACATGTTCTTTAACTTGTTTTTATTAAATTGTGTAATTAAATTGTCTAATTATTGTTGTGTACTTGTATATATTTTTCAGACATTGGCTCTTTTGATGGCGAGGAGATGCCAGATCCACCACATGATCCAGGTGTCGATCCTAATGACAATCAGGACATGGCCAATGCCGAGGAAGATCATGATCAGGATGAGGCCAGTGCAGCAGAGAGACATGCTCCTGCTCATGGTGCACTGGTACCACCTCTTACTAGTCACAGTCAACCTGAGACTAGATATAGGATGGAGTTGGGCAACTAACTCTGTGCATTTATTTTTGATGCGGGCATCAGGGCCACTCATTATAGAGACATATAGGCCAATGATAGGCTATTCTGGATGTGTAGAGGCATGCCATGTGACATGTAGGGCCTAATGCAACATGTCGTAGGAGCTACGACAGCTATTACGCAACTGAGGAGGGTTGTCAGTAGCTATAGGCGTACTAGTCGAGCCACGACACGTGATGTACAGTCCGCGAGCAGTGACTCACATACATCTCATGATTGTTCACCTCGTGCCTCGCTTGATGAGCATGAGGCTGATCCACTAGTAGCTTCTAGCAGTCATCATGGAGATGAGGCTAGACCATCGACCACGTCTAGTCAGCAGCCTGCAGCGCCATCCGTTAGTACTAGTCATGATCATGAGCAGGTTGGACCATCGACTGTTGAGGCTGCACTATTGACTGAGAAGACCTCCACTAATATTTCTTATATTGATGTTGTACTAGTACCACTAACAAATGCATCCATCAGTACTAGTGATCATGATCATGAGCAGGCTCGACCATCGACCGTCGAGGTTGCACCCTTTACTGAGCAGGCGTCCACTTGTACTGCTATTGATGTTGTTATACTACTACCATCTGATCCATGAAATTTACATTACAGTTGTATATTTTTCACATTATTCAGTTATATATATATATATATATATATATATATATATATATATATGAATAATGTGAAGAATATACTAGTATATTATGTTCATGTTGCGGTTCTAAATTTACATGTTGGTGATCATCATGATGTGGCGCATATTGGTAGATCATGTTAGATATATTGCATTTAATGTTTAGCTTGTAGATAGATGTGTATATGTGATAGCATGAGTTGTTTGACATGAGATGTATATTTGATGTTTGTGTTGTGATGATGTTAATATATAATGTTAATTTAATGTTTGAATGTGTTTTTTAGTCGAATATGATGTTTGTATGATGGTTATCATGATCATGATGATGTTTATTAATTAATTTAATATTAAATGACCATGATATTTATTAAATATTATGTCGTGATTGTAATTTAAATTTAAATTTTAATTGTATGTAAAATTGTAAAATTGTATTTGTATTTGTACTAATTGTAATTTTAACTGTAATTGCATGTAAAATTTTTATTAATGTAAAATTTTAATTTCAATTGTAATATTTAATTTATTGTGAAATGATTGTAATTGTATATATGAAAAATTAAAAAATTGTAATTGTAGTTCTAATTGTATGTAAAATTCTAAAATTGTAATTGTATTTGTAATTGTAATTTTAATTGAATTGTAGTAAAATATTTGTAAAATTGTAATTGTAATTGTATATAAATCTAAAATTGTAATTGTAATTGTAATTGTAAATGTAATTTTAATTTTAATTGTATGTAAAATATTTGTAAAATTTTAATTCTATTAATGTGAAAATTTTAATTGTATTAATGTGAAATGATTTTATTAAAATATTTAAATTTGTAAATTTGCAAATAATTGTAAAATAACAAATCTAGAATAATATGAATTTTTTGTAACATAATAAAGTTTAGAAAATAATGAAAATAAATTCATGTACTTTAGAATTATCATTATTTTATTATGATATTACATACAAAAAAAAGAACTTTATATAGTTCGGTGCGCTTATCATCATAACACGCATCGTTGCGTCATATTATGAAGACGCACCGGTGCTTCTCAACTCTTCCACACCGGTAACGAATAAACACAAATAAAAAAACGCAACTCTATTTTCTTTAAGTGAAAAAAAAATGGCAATTTGAAAAATGGGCGGAAAAATATTTTCAAAAATCTAATTTCATAAAATAATTCTTTAAATACAAAACACTTTTCATTATTTCACTATTTTTGCTAAAATTTTCAGCTAGATATTTGCAGGAGACAGATCTGGAGCAAGAGAGCACGAGGGCGCTGTGGAGCAGCAAAATACGTTCGAATAGAAGTATTCAGACAATAAGAAACCAAAACCTCTAGTGATTCAAACCCTGTATCATATAATTTCAAACCATCTCGTGATTAAATTTGATTATTTTTTTTACTTTTTTCCTGCAGTTTTTTTTACCTTTTCGCAGTTTTATCCATTTTTACTCTAAACCCTTCATTTTTTTGTTTTTTCCCTTTCTTCTCCCTATTTCTGTGATTTCAAAATTAGGGTTTTTCATTTTAGATTGATGTCCAACCCACGGGATGACTTGCATAGTTGGATCCCAATCCATTCTGCATTTACGTGAATTTTTGGGAAAAAATGGATTTTCCTTTATCGGTGCGCCCTGCGCATGCTACCGCACCAGTGCGCTGTATTATATAGTGCACCGCGCAAGTATTGTGTAGTTAAAAATTTGATTTTTTTTTTCTAAATCCCTGCACCGTATCTGAAATAGGGCACCGGTGGTCCATGTAATGAGGATAGCACCGTACGGTGTATCACACCATTTTTGCGGTGCATTTTTAAGACTCCACACACCGTACGGTCTATTACAATGTTTTTGCGGTGTGTTTATAATACCCAATGCACCGTATGGTCTATTATATTGTTTTGCGGTGCGTTTTAAATATACCAACACATTGGCTGCAGTGCGTACCTCATGAAAGGCGCACCGATGTCTTGAGATTTATTTTCTACCTGAAAAGTTGAGAATTTGTTTATAAATATATTATGAATGATATGGTACATGTTTCAGATTGATAAATAAATGACTGACAAGAGATCAAGTAACAAAAATACTGTTAACACATCAAGAAAAGCAAAAATGACAATTTCTTTGTAAATTCTTTATAAAAAATATTATTTTTGAACTATATGCTATTTTAACTAATATTTATTGTTTATTGTGTATCTTGAAGAGTCACATAATGACGAAGCTTGATATGATTATTTTTGATCTAGGACCAGAAGAGCGTAAAAGTTTAATGGAAATATTGCAAAAGGATGAATCAGGTGAATGAAAAAATACTATCGATCCAATATGAGTTTCTTTTTTTAATTATCATTAATAATATACTTAAAATTATCAGATAACATGTGTCAAACAGTCTACTAATTCACATTTGTTTAATGTTCTATAGGGACCAACAACTCAGAAAAGTAATGTTGTTCTAAGAAAATAAAAGAAATAGAACATGCAAATGAAAATGAATTGCTCCTTAGCTCATCTGGAGTGGTGCTGGAAGTTAATGAAAGGGGGAAAAACTTTTACAAAAGTTTGAGGGATCTAGTGGAATGAATGTATAGAAGTTCTTTCCACTTACAATACAAAAATCAATCCAATGATTCCAAGAACCAATTTTAATCTAAACTAAAGGAAGAGTTTCCAGAGAATTGGTCAATCAGACATGTGAGACTTTTAATAGCAAAAATGTACAACAACAAAAAAGAAGGAATGAAAAAGTAATATTCCTTTAAATGTTTGTCGAGAATTATTTATAAATATCACTTTTGTTATATTTAATTTTCATATATCAATATAAAAATTAAATATTTTATTGTCATGTTACATTTTCAGGAAGATTATGAAAATATCAAAAGATGAATGAGCTGATATCAGAAATACGCCAGTAGGAATGTCCAAAAAGGTGTACAAAGAGATGGTCAAAGAAATGGACAAAATTGCATCGCAGGAAGAGCCATCTCAACAACAACATGCTTCAAATGTAATATGTAATCATTGAATTTTTCGATCATTAGGTACAATAAATAAACAATTTAGCATTAAATATTAATTTTCAAGAATTTTCTTGCAAAAATAAAAATAAAATGGAACCCATTCAGCACATAAAACAAGACGACAAGGAAGAAAAGGGTTGATCTATAAGTTTGTGAGTAATTTTTACTTCCTTATAACAACTTAAATAAATTTCATTTTTGTATTTTTTAAGTTGTTTTACAAAAATCATCATTGAATGTCTTCAAACAGGTGCTAACATACAAAGAAGAACCATCAGACGAATTGATTGAAATTGGATAAAATATGGGTTGTGAGTATATGTTGGCATATCATAATTTAATTGTGGAATTTGTAAGCATCTATCGATCTTGTTTTACTTAGATCCGTCTATAATTAACAAAAACATATTTTATATTAAATATATGATTTGTTATGGGGTATAAAACTTGCAAGAAACAAAGTATGGAACTGCGCCATCAGATGAAATTTTGAAAGATAGCATGGTACATGGTTTTGAAAGAATGTGTATAGTTTATGAGTCAATTGTTGCTATGGTACATCATTTTTCTTTTCGATTTACATTGATGTATATTATTTAATATTGCAATTTTCATTATTCTCACCAATGTATATACGCTCATTTTAGTTTATTTTTATGTTTGTAGATGGAAGGTGAATAAGAAGAAAACAATCAACGCCGTGAATAAAACATTCTTGAAAATAACCCAAGTCATGGAAGTAGCTCTAGAAGTGACAACAGTTCAAGCGAAGAATGATGATCACTATGTTTGGATATCAAAGCAAGACATTTTATTTTTTTAAATATGTCTGTGAAATCATACATTTTGTTTAATGTAATGGACATAATGTCCCAATTGAAAGACAAAGGGATACAAATAACTATCCCATTTTGTATAATAAATATTGTCTTATTCACACACACACACACACACACACACACACACACACACACACACATATATATTGCGTTCTCCATTTTTGTTCTCAAATACACTAATAAAAATTTAATTCATATGAATATTGTTATGAGATATATATGTGTCGACTTTTGATGAATAATGAATTTTAAAAAACCACAATAATTCTGATATGATATAACAAATTAATCCAAACAACACATTCAAATGCATTAATAAAAATGTAATTAATATGAATATTGTTATAAGATGTGTCGAATTTTGATGAATAATGAATTTAAAACAATCACAATAATTGGACTATCAAAGGTCGATGTTTCTAAAAAAAAACAAAATGAAAACTGATGCGTGTTAGTAACTGTCGACCGGTGCGTTTATGTGTCTATACGCATCGGTGTCATTGTACGATCTATGGGAACCTCAAAAATACCGATACCAATTATAAATATCGGTGCATTTGTGTGATATTGCATACTGGGGTGTTTATATATCTATAAGCACTGGTGTATTTGTACGATCCATGGGCACCGCATGAATACCGACACCAATTATAAATCCTGGTGCCTTTCTGTGATACAGCACACCGATGCATCATAAAGGTATACACACTGGTCCATTGATATAGCCTATGGGCACCACACAAATCCCAAGGCCAATTAGAACAGCCCCGTGCATTGTATGACCAACACTACGCCTGGTGCAATTTTACACCTAAACGTCTAGGTGTGTTCGTTCGACTGAGGAAGCCCCAAGGTATCGTCTTCATGTATGCACCGGTGCGTTAATTCCATAGTAGCACACCGATGAAAAAACATCTGTAATAAACTCCAGCTGCTCAATTTTTTTTAGTTGTGTTGAATTTCTGTTAAAATCTCTGCCAAAACCTCTGTAACCATAAACGAATGTTGTAGCAAATGATTTTTTGACAATTTTGGCCAATTTTATAACACCAAAAACCTCCTTTATAACCTCCGCTAGAGGGTATTTTCCTTTTAGTATTTCAATCAACAAACTATATACAACCATATTGTGATTTCCCTCTTTCCTCAATTTCTATGCACTCTGAACACTAGTTAGGGAACAACGCCAACCCTAACCCACTGCTTCAAATCTATATGTTACCTTACTTAATATTTCTGCCACCTTCGTTTTCCCATCAGGTATCAAATATAGTATTGCAAGGCCTGAGACATCTCCTCAAGGCTTCCTGCAATCCCGAGACCTGCTACAACTAGGGTCATGACCTCCTAGCAAGGGTTAACGCCTATGTTTTATCTTCGTTGTTCTTGGAGAGACTTCATCTAGGGTAGAGGAGATATCCTAGCCCACTCGTCCCAGTAGAAAAACCTATCACACTTGTTGTAACTACAGCTACACCTGCGGCCCAAAACAAAGATATAACCACAATCGTTTAGCACAGAAAAACACCTTATCTTACCTTTGTACCAACAAATATTCTCAGCAAGAAGGACACACTGGGAATAGGAGAAAAATCAAGCCATAATGGTCTTCCTAGCCTCCACTGTGATGCCTCAAACCTATATTATTTTTCTCCCAAGGAACTAACCTAAACGCAAAGATATCCTCCTTCAACTCGGCCTCCTTGCATCTTTGTCCTTCTTCCCTAAATCCACACTAATTTTAGAGGTGCCTTAATGCATTTCTCCCTTGGATGGTTAGAAATGAGGCTTCTCCTCATCATTTTATATAATGATCCTTAGGCTGAAATCCAACCCTTCCATGGGGTCTCTACAAGTGAAGCTGACTTTTTTCCTTAGGACAATTAGTTGACTTACGCTTAAAAAATTCATAACTCCACTTTGAAAACTAATAATTCAATGATTTTCGATGCGTTATAATTGTTTTTACATCCTCTATCGTCTTCATCTATTAAATGTTAAAATGTGCCCATGGTTTTGGCCCAAATACCGATGGGTGAAAAACCCCAAGCTTAGGTTCCAAGCCCATAAGACTACTTGTGGTCCTTTGACCTCCAACCCTCTAACACTAGGGCTTGGAGTACCTCCCAAGCTACACAAAAATCAACATCCAATACCTCTCTAGGATTAAATTCTTGCATGCTTTAAGGGTGAATAATTATTTTATCAAGATATATGAAAATAAATTCATTAGTACCAAAATAGAAGGGGCTTGATTATCACTGATAAGTTGGGCCTTTATCGCACCCCCTAATTTTCTCATGAAAGGAAAAACATGTATCTCTTATTTATGGTCCTTATCCTATTCTATTGATTTGCATGGTCCTTATCCTATTCTATAATACTAATAAGTCACCATCTCCACACAGAATTTACATTCCATACATGGTTAGTCTAAATTTGTCAGAAATATCTAAGTTGATTAATGAACCAATCCCTTATGATCTTTCTTATCACACAATGCCATATAAGATCCCCTCAATATTACTTAAGCCAAAAGTGGTTTACTTGAAAAGTATAAATTTTTTACCTAAAAGTGAGACTTCCCTACATAGTGATATGCATTAATCAAGACCATAATATTTACTCAAACTAAAGTATTTTCAATGAAATTTGTATAGGTATTTGAAGAATTACTAAGTGGGAGAAAATTAATGAGTTGGAATTTGAAGATGCAAAGGATAAGATAATATTTTCAGCCGAAGACTTAACATGGACAGAGGTTGATGGGGACCAAGTTGCAGTTATTCCATATTGTCGACTTGATGATTTTATAAGTGGAGAGGAATCAAATAAATTGGCACCCACTTAGTTTCTTCTTAAGTCTCATCGAATTAAAAATGTAGAGGATATCAAACACATATATTGTTCAACATATCTGGAGTATGCTATGTGAGTCTATATATTTTTACAATATATGTATAATTATTTCAATATGCATAAATGTTATATCTAATTTGTTGTAAATTTTTTACATATAGTTATTGGTGTGCATATGGTCTAGGGTCACAAAAGAAAATTATAAGTGCATCCTCATATCAAAAGACAAACCGCAATTCACATGAAAGTATTAAAGTTGGTTTTCAATGTCACTTCATTGTGTGATGACTTCAACTTGGACGAGATGATGTTGTAATAATATATAATACATGTAGGCATATTGATCAATCTAACGTTTTTTGTCATGGGAAAGATGCAATCGGTAAGCCTATGAGATTCAATTATGCACCACATTTAAAAAGGGATATGTGATCTAGTGTCCAACATTTCATTCAAAGAGGTTTTAATGTTTCAACATTATGGGACAATTTCATCTCTGATTTGAAGGATGGATCTGGTGAGTTATACACAGGGATATCTCGAGATACATACATGAAAAGACAAGATATATTAAACATTTACAATGATACCATAAGGCTAGAGTATGTTAAAGATCAGAGTGATCCAAACAATGTAGAATGTTGGTATAAGGAAAACCTTGAGAGTTTTTTCTTCTACGAGAAACAAGATATTGTTCAAAAGATCCCTTTTATCATAGGCATAGAAACAAAGTGGATGTGTTCAATGATGCTAAAATACTGTCACAATAATATTATCTCAATGGATTCAAAATTTAGTACAAATAAGTATGGGGTGAGTACATATTTATCCTAAATCTGATTCATTTATTCAATCTCATATTAATGCATGTATCTTATATAATTATAATTATGCATTTTTTTTGTAATGTAGTATCAAATTTACACTTTAATGGTTTTCGAAGAACATTACAATGGTGTTCCATTAGCTTGGGTGATATCATCACACAATACTATAACTGATATTTCTAAATGGATATTGGCCTTATTGTCCATTGGAAAGAAAGCACGACAAGATTGGCGTGTTCAAGCCTTCATCACAGATGATGTTATTGCTGGAATTGAAGCATTAAGGTGATGCATTTATTCTTTTTTATCCGAGGCATAAAAATATTGTTAATCTATATTCTCTCTAAAAAATATGTTATTCCAGGTCTTCAATCAACTGTACAATATTATTATGTGTGTGGCATGTCCTTCGTGCATGGTTCAAGAATTTTATAAGGTCCATGGAAGGGAAAACCAAATCCACATTTTTTGTACTTTAGGAGAAATCATGCACACATGTCAAGATGATGAATCTGTAAAAAAGTTAGTTGAAATTTTATTTGAAGAGTTCATCAAACATAAAAAAAAATTGGAATATTTTAGAACCACTAGGTTAGGCAACAACAAAATATGTAAGTTTCTTGTTGGTGGTTTTAATGAATCTATTTTTCATTTCATATGTATAATAGTTATTAATACTTAACTAATAAATTTATTTCTACATATATGTGGGCAAAATCACACATAAATTTTCCACATTCCAATCAAGATAAAAATAATGCAATTGAATATTACCATAGGTATATCAATGAAAGGTACCTATGTGAGAAGAAAAATGCATGCCATAGACAAGTTCATTGGTTAATCTATGTGTTGTTGAAAAATGTTGTATTATATTACAATCATATGCAATGTTTAAAATAATTTGGTTTTGTACGACCCAGAAAAATTCAGGAACAATTGAATTCATCCAAGTGTAGAGCTAACCAAATCCAAAATGAAGATTGTGTGCCTAATGAAAAGAGTAACAATAATTATTGGGTTCGTAGCCAAAATAAGGATACTCATGACATTTGGTACAATGTCATATATAAGGGTTATAATCTACACTTCTGTAATTGCAATTGGGCCCTGAATGTAAATATCTATAATCATGTATTGAAATTTGAGATGTTGGTGAGTAACACTATTTTGGGTGAAAATGTACTACCTAGTGTCACTAATCCTACTACATAAAGGCCTAAAATTTTATTTGATTTGAATGGAACACCTATATTGGGCCCAGAAATCCAAACAGAGGTTCCACCATGCGTTGATGCCCCTCATAATTTGAATTATCATAATGAAACAAGCATTGATGATTTAGATAATTATTGTATAATGTTGACTCAACCAATTTATGACAAGATACTGCATTCTCCGAAGATGATGAGATGAAACGTGTTAGCTCATCAACTCATGAGAAATTGAGATCCATAACACCTACAAATTTGGAAGAGGCATATGCATTAAAAAACTTGGTATACAAAGCGTGTCAAGAATACAAAAAAATGTTTTTCAATACTGCAACTCCATCCAAGATCACTACCAAGAGAAAACATAGTTTCTTGAGCCCAGCCAATAAGAAAAGGCGATGTGGTCGCAAATCAAAATCATGGAAAGATAAACTAAAATTTGAAAGGGTTGGACGAGTTCATGCAAAAAAAAAATCATGGATGAAAAATTGGAGTTATCTTCTTAAAAGTAAGAAGTGTGGACCAAATGCCTGAGTTAGTGCAACACTATATTATAGAAAAAATTGGTAAGGAATTTTGATATGCATTATTTTACATGAAATGTGATATATTATAATTTTCAATACATTTGCATAACTATACGAAATTTTTTATTGTTACAGTTGAGGGACCAACATCTCACAACATTCCAACTTATCAAATTAGATTATTTTATTAACAAGTTACTAAAAAAAATCTAGAATTGGGAACACTGCTCTAGCCATTAGCATCCCAATTTCGTCCCCAAGGGTACTATTATCACTCAAATAATTCTCAACGATTGTTTGTATTTTAGGTTTAAAGAATATTATAGGTAACCACAAACCTACTTTTAAGCCTTAGGATGTAGCCTTCCTAATGCTTTGAGAGGGTTCTCTCTATGTGATTTATCTTTGTTGATTTTATTTGATTTTAGGCTAGTTATGTAAGATTACTTGGGATTTTGATTTTGGATTTGGTTTGGTGGTGGAATCACTGGTTCAGATGGATAGATGTAGGTCTGTATTCCATTGGGCTAATGGAGTCAGAGTGTTAAGAAGTGAGAGAAGAATCAAGGTTCTAAAGGGAAGTGTTCAAAGGGAAAGATAGCTAAGTAACTTCATATCCTTAGGATGATGGTGAAAATGGTTTCAATCGGGATGAGAGAGAAATTAAGGGTTCTTAGATCCAGATAATGAGGGAAATGATAGAGGTAAATCTAAACTAGGGAGAAATTAAGAATTCCCTAATCTGGATATCAGTAGAAAACATGAAAATGACATAATAGTTCAAGATAGAGTGTTTTTAAACATATTCTGAAATAATATTCCCATTATACATTTAGATTTAGAAAACATGCAAGAATGTGAAAACTTCAAATAAAACAAAGAACGATTGAGAATACTTCACTGGAGTGGCCCAACACATGAATCCTGTAATATAATCTCTTTATTTCTCAATCCAGTCTGCTAACTTGAAAATGGTACAAAGAACCCTCTAGTTCAGATCAGTACATCTATAGAAGTGTTTAGTGATCCGCTATCCACCCTCAATATTTTGAAATGTGAAGTATTTATACAAAAACTCTTACAAAATATCCTAAAAAAAAATTAGGAGTTATTCAAGGAAAAAAAAAAAAAATCTTCATGCAAGAAGATAGAGACAGTTATCTAACTAATGCAAGTTGTCCCTGCTTTTATTGCATTTGTTGTTTTGTTGTCTTTGATCTTTTGCTGATTTTTCTTTGGTTGTTTACTCAATGCTGGATTTTTGTTAGGCAGTTGAGTGTCTTTTACGCTGGCAGCTTTCACTCTAATTTGTAATTTATGTTTGACTTTAACCTCTGACTTTCACCTGATACACTTTAACTCTGATACTCTTTGACTATTTTGTTTTTACTGCAAACTGTTATTGCTTTGTTTAATATGTTTTAACCTTTACTTATTTCACAGTAAATCAGTTAACTTCTCCCAATTCTCTGCATCTGGTAACTTAATATTTACCATCCTTCTGAATATCTCACGAGCCTTTGTATATTTTGAAAATGTAGGCTTGTTGATAAATAAATGTTTTACCTCGTGTTTTAGGTAAAAAAGCTTCTCAAGACTCTTGTAAAGTACTTTCCCTATTGGAATTCCCTACATGGATGAATTATTTGCTCGTTCCTTAGCCATTTCTCTGATTTTTTTATCATAATCCTCTTGCTTCATCAACTTGTCATTAATAACCAGTGGATTTCGTAAGCCTTTCTGCCTCAGAATGTCAAACTTCATCATGAATATAGTTATGCCAAGCTCCATGTTTTGAAATTTTTCTCTAGCTGTATCATTAAGTTTCATTTTGAAATCACTTTCCTTACTTCAAGAATTGTATCTGTCCTATCACTAATTCCAATTTCTTCTAGTTCCTGCTTATTCTTGGAATTAAGGAATTTTACGATTTCATTAGCCTCTTCTGGCTTCTTACCAAGTTCTTCTTTGATTTTTTGGATGGCTTCACATGCTCCCTTGATTAAATATTTTTGTTCATAGATTACCTAAATGGATGGCCAAATATCATTGACAGATTCAATGATATTGGCCCATAGTTTCTACTTGGTTTGTGCCATTGGTTCTTTTAGTGTTAAATCCTTCTCTAACTTCTTCAATTTCTTTGTCAAATTTTTTGTCTTCTGTACTTAATTATTGTGCATAATATGAACTAGTTTCTTCTCATCACTCAGACTTTTCAACTATTCTTTAATTCTGTTGATTTCATTAGTCTGAATAGAAATTTCTTGCATTGCTTTTACTAGTTTACTTGCCTCATCAATGGGTTGTGCTACTGTTGTAGATGACTCTGTTGCTGAAGTTGTTTCTAATGTAACAGGAAGTGCTATGACTATTAGAACTGAAGGGGCCAATGATTCTGTTGATGTGGAAGGAACAAAAGTAGTGACTATAGGAATAACAGTGACAGTGACTTCTTCTGATTTGGCCTTTTTCTCCTACACTAACTTTTCCATTTCATTTTATATTTCTTTTATTTGGGAAGTTAACTGAAGAATGAGGTTCATCATCTCATATTTTTGGCTTGAATTCTCTAACACTTCCTTTGCATGTGGATGTTCAGTAGGAGGCAGCTTGAGTTGCTTCTTTAATGCAGCAATGTCTACATTATTCTTCTTTATCAGTTCTTCTGCAACTTTAACATTGTTTGGATCATATCCTACTTCAATAACCAAATCTTCGAGTGATTTGATTATGTTATCCTTAGCCTGTGAGGATTATTTTTCTAATTTGAGCTGATATCTGATGTTCCCTAGAGTGTTTTGTAGCTTCTGTACACTCATGGCCTTGTTTGTCATTGTAGAATACAACATTTCACCAGCTTGTTTGTGAAATTCTATTTGGTCAATAGGATGAAGATATTTTTCTTGAAATTCATAAGATGTAATTTTATAATATGCTGATGATTTGGGATGCTTGACTGTTGGTTGTAGGAAGGTCTTTTGTATATTCCTAGTCTTGTATTCAAATGCAGAAAGTAATATGCTTTGGTCACTAGGTGACTATTTCCAGTACATATGTATCAGCCTTTAAGGCTTCATTTCTAATCTTTATTTCTTTGTACTTATGCATGATGTCATGTTCTTTCTCTGTTGGCTTGCTGGATGAAGGTACTTCAACACTATGCTGCTTTTGAATCATTTGAATGTTTGATATTGAAGGTTGGTGAGTTTATTCAGAAATTGCAGGAAGTGCATTATCCTTTACAACTATATCTTTGTATTTCAGTTGTAGTTTGTGCTGAGTATGATCCTTCTTCTTTGACTCTTTTTGAGTTCCTATATTCTTGGGCTTGAGTCTACAAGATGGAACTAGTATCACCTTGCTTCTCTGCCTCCTTTAAAATGTTCTCCACCCATTTAGACTGATTGGAGTATTTCTCAATGTCTAGTTGAATCTGCATCATTTGGTCAATTGATTTAGCTATAATGGTAAACATAATTTATTTACTGGAGGTTATTAGGGCTCTTTGGTTAGGGAAATAACAAGTTTTTCAAATTCTAATCACCTTTGGACACTGGAAGGTATGTGGGACAACATACTTTGGCAAATTAGACTCCAAATGAAAACCTCGTCTACTTGGTCAATTGATTTTTCATGGCTCCAGCAGTGGAGCTCAAGAAGGTTACACTCAGTGACAGGGTCACTAATTTTAAAATCTTTTTTTGCTAATGGTGTGTGTTCTACATCCACAATTGGAGGTTGTACGGGGTTTACTGATACAATGCTTTGAGAAGCCATTGTTTTGTTAATTTTACTCAATTGATTAATCTTTGGTTTAAGAAATAGATTCAGGCCTTTAGGAGCACCACTGAAATATATTTACAGTGTGTAATGGGGTTTGGAAAACCAATTTATCAACTACTACTCTCTGTGATAAAAAACAGTCACAGTCTTTCAGGAATTCTGTGAAAATATGTCTAGGGTCTGCAGAAAAAGGATAGGGAAGCAACAGGGTTTTTTGTTTTGGTCTGCAAAGCTCCTACACGGGTTCAATTACTGATTACTTCCTTTTTGTAAGTAAATTCCTTGGTATTTTAGGAATACCTGGAGAAAAGAAGCTTTTAATTTGCAAAAATGTTCTTTGAGGCAGCGCAAGGATTTTCTCAGGCTTCAATGATCTTTATAGGCTTCAGAATGGTTCTGCACCAGCTGTAGCAGCAAATAATCTTGAATTTTGGTAAAAAAGGCTTTAAATAAGGTTGACGGTGATTTTTTTTCTCTAAAATAGGTCTCTCTTTGTGCAATCAGTAATAGAAAAGGTGAAAAGGCTTTGCAAAGGGCGGCTATATGAGTTTTTAAACCAACAATGAGTAAACATTAAATGCACGGGGTTAATTTCAAATGAAAATGGTTTTCACAATGGGCACAAATACAGCTGAATGGTTTTCGCATTGGCAGAAGTGGTTGGGTGGTATTATTTCATAGGATGCAATGGAATCAAATGCCGCCACATAGCAGGGAGTGGGGCTCCAAAAATCACGCATTTTGCAAGGTCCTAGGGTTGTTAAAAGTCGGGCATTCCGGCGTGTGATAAATATTATTGGTTATTGGATCTTCTTAGTGTTGATCTGACGGCTGGGCGAATGGGAATGGACATGTCGAGAATGATATAGGCGTGGGGCCCATCTTTTTTAAGTCAATGTGATATAAAGGGATCGGGGAATATGTATGCGGGGATTAATAGTACATATGCTATATTTTAATATATTGGGATCGGGAATTTATATTAGTGGGTGCTAATATATATGGGATAAAGGTATTTAGGGGATTTAATATAAATAAAGTTAAAACTAAGATTAGTATATGAGTGGGATTTCAAAATACACTAATATTTTAATGTAAAAATTGATATCGGGAAGGTTTTGAAACAATAGGCCTGACAATATCATTTTAACTATTAAAACTTATGATAAGGGTGTTTTAGTGGGATTTTTGAATAAAGGGAAATTAGTAAAGGAACTTTTTACTTTTTCAAAGATAAATGTGTTTTAAACTAAGAAAAAGGGAATTTTGTAAAAAATGAGTGAAGTAAGGGGAGAGGGTAAAAATGAAGGGGAAGGAGTATTTTTACAAGGGAAATGAATTTAAAGGGAAATTAGTAAGTATGAATTTATCAATTTCTGTTATCCATGCCTTGTGAAAACTGCTTTTGCCTACCCATCATCTACCCTAACATTTTTTCTTCATTCATTTGGGTGCATTTGAGCTTGCAAACCCTTATTATTATTTTTTAACATCAAACTATATAATTCTATCCTTATTACTTTCGATGGCTCATATTAGACTATTGAGTTCATTTATTATTCTTTGCCTAACTACTGATCTACCAAGTTTAAATAGTTTGGCTAGATCTTTATCATGAAAAATTTTAGGGGCTAATATTCGTAAGTGCGCTAATTTTCCATGGTTTTTTCAAAAAAAATATTTGCCAATTTCCATTTTTTCTACAAGTGATTCACCAAATTTGATAGTATAAAATTCTATTATCCTAAAAATTTCCAAAAAAATATAAAGACTATATAAATTCATTAGAAATTTGGATATCTTTAAAAAAATATCAACAAACTTTTTAGAATCTGCATACTAGGGACGCGTAAGATTCGCCAAGGTTTCTAAACTTTAATATAAATTTGCATCCTTAAAATTTTCCCTGATCTTTATTCTCTATCAATCAGCATGAAATGTAAAGCATAAAAGGTCAAGATTAAGCAGTTTGACCTCCATGGATTGTGGCATTTTTGACAAGGTGCACACAGTCTTATTTTGCAAAGTAAAGTAAAAAGTAGTGGCATTTGAATTTGCATCACTTTCATGATCTATTTTTATCTCTTTTTTGTTGGGGTTCATTTCTTATATTCTTTTTGATATTTTTCTTTCATTCCTTTAATTTTTCTTTTAGGACTTTTACCCTCTTTACATTTTTTAATTTATAATATGGGAAAACAATTTGTAGAAAGCAAAGTATGTACATATTACAAAACTAATCATAGTAAATTAAAAATTATGAATCCTATTATTATAGAACCCTGACAGTGGCTCCACATGGGGATGGCATTTCCTGGTGAAATGTCAAGAATTTTAAGATCGGTAGCCTTGAATTTTGACTGTGCTTTGCCTTGGAACTGTTTTCTGATTTCTGTTTTATTCATACTTATGATATTTTGTCCTGCAAATCTTAAGGCCTTCTCTCCAAGCTTTAACTTTTCAAGAAAAACGTCCAATCCAATATAAACTTTGCAATGTTATATGCAATGAGAAAATTAAACAAAGTGAGTTAATGTTAATCAGGGGAATAGTAATGCTTCAACATCCTACCATTGATAGGTCCACCTGGCAGATCTGATCCATCCAACTCCTTCAAAAAGAATGCATTGTTACCTTTGTAACCATAAATGACATAGGGACCTTTCCATAAAAAATCAAATTTACCATGTTTACCTTTTTCTTCTCTCCTAGAATCCCACTTAAGAACTTTTTCAGCTATGTAAAAATCATCTTCCTTTGTTTTCTTCTCAAATATATTTTTAATATTATCTTGAACAACTTGTGACTTGACATAGACTTCTTCCCTGATTTGCTGCAAGTGTATGGTCTAATTTTTCCTTCTCTGGATATCATTGGTTTCTACCTGTAGTTCTTGGATCATCTTCATCACTGGTACTCCTAAAAAGGATGGAAAAACAACATCTATCATGTATACAAATTTATAAGGGGATGTACCAATGGATTTCTTTGTGGTGAGTTCGTCTGCCCATAAGGAATTAACTAACCTTTTGTTCCAGGTCTTTTTATTGTCTTCTAATAGTTTCTTGATGATATTAACAAGGCTTTTACTGAATAATTCTATAAGTCCATTACCTTGAGGGTAATAGGTAGTGGAATGGCCAAGGTTAATGTGGTATTTGTTACAGAAGTCAATCATTTTCTTAGACTTGAAAGCAGATGCATTATCAGTAATGAGCTTTTTAGAGCATCCAAATCTAGACAATATATTGTTTTCTAAAAATGAGATTATGATAGAATCAGTGGCTAGCCTAGAAGGAATGGATTCTACCCACTTGGTGAAATAGTCTGTGGCTGTCAAAATCCATTTGTACTGGGTTTAGGAGGGTGGGTGAATTTCACCAATGAAGTCTAAACCCCATTGTTGAAATGACATTTCTGTGGAGATGGGTTTAAAGGGTAAAGGTAATAGTTTTTTCTTCCCTTCAAAGATTTAGAATTTGTGATAGGAGGTCACATACTTTCTTACATATGCAAAAAGGGCGGGCTATTAAAAACCAACCCTCAAGATTTTATCTGCAATTGATTTCCAGTAAAGGTGTCCTCCACATTCACCTACATGAAACTCTTCCATAAATTTATCATCTTCATCTTTAAGTAGACAATTCAATAAAATGCCACCTTGGTCTTTCCAAAACAGAGCATTATCTATGATACAAAATTTCATTGCTTTTAACTTTAAAAATCTAGCTATAGTTCTAGACAATGCAGGAGGAGCTTGTAAGTTTAGTAATAAAAATATGATATATGCATACCATGGTGAATCTGAGAAAGCTTCACTAATTTGTGGAGTCATCATCTCTTCCTGATCATCTAATTGAGCAATAAAATTTATATCTAAGGCCTGACAGTTCAATTCAGCCATGAGTTTGGCTAAACCTTGGCCTTTAATGAGTTTGGTGGGCTTAATTTTCATTTCATATTCCAAAATGGTGGAAATCCATTTGCCTCTCTTACCATCAGGCCCATTCTGAGTAAGAATGTCCTTTAGTACTGAATTTGGGACATATGCAATGATGTGTGAATATAAGATGTACACTCTAAAGTCTTTAATAGCCTTTACTAAAGCCAATGCTTTTTTTTCCATTATGTTATACTTTAGTGTGGAATCTCTTAGTGATCTGCTAAAAAAAGCAATGGGTTGTTCATAGGATCATTCTTCTGCAGTAAGACTACATCAATAGTATGTTCTGAAGCAAAAGAAAAAATAATAAAATATTTTTTGAAATCGAGACTTATTAGGACTGGTGTTCTTGAAAGGGCTTGTTTGATTTATTCCAAGGATTGTTTGGCCTCTAATGTCCATTTAAGTTCTGAGTCTTTCTTTAGTATGTTATTCAGTTCTATAATTATTTCAGCTAAATTTGAAATGAATATTTTGAGAAAATTAATCTTACCTAAGAAAGCCTACAATTCCTTAATATTTCTAGGATGACTTATTTTCAAAATGGCCTCTATTCTAGCTGGGTCTATCCTAATTCCCTCTTTTGATATTATATGTCCTAATAGTTTACCTTCAAGTCCAAAGAGAGTCTTTTTGGGATTCAAAGAAATACCAATTTTTCTACATTTAATAAACACTTGTCTCAGATGATCTAGAAGTTCATTGTTAGTTTTTGATAATACATTTATATCATCTAGATAAATTACAAGAAAATCATGAAGTTCTTTGGCAAAAGCTATGTCCATAGCTCTCTGGAATATAGCCCCTGCATTCATTAATCCAAAAGGAATTTTCAAATACATGAAAGTACCCCATGGAGTAGTAAATGATATCTTTAGTTGGTCTTCTAGCTAAACGAAGATCTGATTATACCCAGAGAATCCTTGAAGTAATGAAATCCTGGATGAACCAACTACCCTATGTAAAATATGATCCATCTTGGAGAGGGGGTGGTTATCTTTTAGGGACACCTTGTTTAAATTCTGGAAATCAACACAAAGTTTGATTTCCCATGTTTTATTCCTAGTGGGAACTAAGTTTGAAACCTAATCAGAATATCTGATAGGTGCAATGATTTGTGCTTCATACATCCTCTTTACCTCTTTTTAAATTAAAGGCATAAGAACTGGATTGATTCTTCTAAGCTTCTGTTTGAATGGTTTTTGATCTTCTTTGATAGGTATTTTGCGTTGTATTATTCTAGTGTCATAAGATTTAAGGTCTTCATAACTCCATGCAAATACATCCTGAAATTCCTTAAACAGAGCTATGTATTTTAGTTTTTCTTCTTGAGGTAATGCTTTGGAAAGTTTGATGAGCTTAGGCCTTTGTTCTGTTCCTATATTTCATTCTTCTATGTCCGATCTTAATGTTTCCATCTTTGGTTTTCTTGCAACATCATTTGAATCAAAATATCTTCTAATGGGGATAATTCCTTAGGTAGAAAGTTATTCTTAAGGTTTAAAATGTCAAAATCATCATCTGCTAGTTCTTCTATTTATAACTTTTCTAATTTGTCTATTTCTACTTGAGTGAATTTAGTGGGTTCGGTGAAATCTAAATTATTTACATCTATCTCACTGTCTATTTTATCATCTACTGTACAATCTATATCTATGTTACAATTTTGGAATCCTCCCTCGACATTCATAAAGTGATAGATTTGAGTATCCTATGTGAAAATTTTCCAATATTTTAAGTTGTCTAGTATAGTGGACCTATGTTTTACCTCTGTTGTATATTGGTGATTTAGTTGAAAAGGCAGATTTCAGGTGCTAGCAAAAGTTGCTAAAATGTGTGCATGTATGTTATGTTTTCTAGGAATTACAGCAAAGTCACATTCGAGAAATTATTTAATCAGATCTAAAATTGTTTCTCTGTATTGGCTTAATCTAGGATTATATACAGAATATTCTCCTCTAGTTTGTTTTACAATTAAGTCAGAGTCTCCCATGCTAGAAAATCTTTTGCCTCCTAAATATCTAACAATCTGTAGTCCTAAAATCAAAGCTCTGTACTCTGCCATGTTGTTGGTGCATTTAAAGTTTAATATAAAGGCATGACCTTCTGAATGATTGTTTTCCATGTTATGAATCCAAACTCCCGCTCCTGCTCCTAGTTTATTTACTGAACCATCAAAGTCTAAGTGTCACATTGATTCATGAAATATGTTGTCACTGTCAACTTCCTTCTTTTTCTGTTTTAAAGTTGTGTTTTTATTTATGTCAGAATATGACTTACACAAAATGAAGGAATCCATATCATAATGTATAGATTAAATGGGATAGTTCTGAGGTTTTTCTATACTACTAACCATGTACTTCATTAGAGTTTCTCTGTAAAGTTTCCTGCGTTGACCAAATACTGAAATAGTGTCATAAGACATGTCTAATTGTAGAGATCCCTATAGTTTTTCTCCCCATCAGCGAGATAATAACATTCCATACTTAGGAGGGATATCAGCTACTATAATATCCATGACTATACTTTTTCCTGGGTACTGGACTAAAGTGACACATAAATATTTTATTAAGCCAAGACATTTCACTTTACTAGATTCAAAAGAGAAGAGATCTTTGTATGGTCTAGTAACATCTAAATTCAAAGTTTCCATAATGCCTTTTGGCATTAAATTGTGGGATGCTCCTGAATATAGCATAACACTGTGTAAAATATGATCATGTATACTCAAGCTAATGTATAAAGGAGGAACACCACCTTCTTGATGTTTTCCATTGAACTCAGGGCCAAAAAGTAGTTATGGTTTATCATCACTTATATTTACAGAGTCTTCTCCTTCATTGATGTTCAAGGTTTCAGTGATCTGTGATTTGTATAAAAAATGTTTTACCAATTTTGTCAAAGGAATTGGTATTTTCAGTTTGGCAATTTCAGCTTGGATGTTGAATTGTGTTTGTGTTTTTCCTAACTGAATGATTTCTTCTTTAGTAATTGTATTTTGAGTGTGTTTCTCTTCTTTACCTATAGTTGGTTTTTTTGTTTGTGTTTCCACTGTTTTGTTGTTCTCAATCTTCTTTTCAGGGATAGTTTGAGTTGTAGTGGAAGTTTTGGCAGGTTTTGAAATTTCAGCAACTGTTTTGGCAGTAGTTGTTTTAAGATCAGCTGATTTTGGATCAACAACAGATGTTTTTGGATAATCTAAAATTTTAGCAGAAGATTTCATTTTAGCAGAGGCTATTGCTTTAGCAACAACAGATTTTTGAGGATCAACTGATGTTTGAACAACATTATCTGTAATGTCAACAATTTTAAGACTAGGTGCAATTTTTGGACTAGAAATTTTATGATTAGGACTTGAATTTTTCTAATTTGAACTAGATTTTTGCTGGATTTCCCTAGGGAGGATTTGAAGTACTTTCTTTGTAGGAGCTTCTACTATTTTCTTTGTCTGATTTTGGGCAGATTTCTTAGTAGGGGCTTCTACATTTTTCTTACTTCTAAGGTTATATTTCTTATGAACTTCATTAATGGCAAACTCATAACCTTGCTTATAATCAAAAGACTGTCCAGATTCTAACTGTAACTGTTGTAATTCATACAATTCTTGTTCTTCTTGTGTAAGAAAAATAGTAGTATCATCATTGATTCCCATTAGATATTTAATCTGAGTGTCTTCATCATCTTCATTTTGGTGAGAAATTTCAACATAGTTCTCTTGGAAAGGTGGTCTTATTGTTTGATCAGGTGCTGATTCTCTAGATTTACCAGTGTTGGTGTTTTTTATAAAATTGGGATTTCTTATTTGAGGGCCTTGTTGTTGATTATCCCATTGTGGTTTCCTTTCCATTCTTTCTAGTATATTCGTCATTTTCTCCATGGATTTTGCTAAACTATCTATTTTTCTATCTGATGTAGATGTTTCCTCTTTTATTGTTACCCTTCTTTCACTTATCATTCTTGCTCTCTTGGCTAAAAATTTGGCTTCTACACTAACTGCAATTTTTTGCATTTGTTCTAGTGTGTATGGGTTCCTTTCTCTCAATTGGTATGACATATCCATATCAAAACCATCAGGAAATTTGAGTAAAGCTAGATCTGGTGGGGTTTTAATGTAACTGGAATAGCATTATAGATATTTTTGAATCTAGTACAATAATCCTAAACTGACTCATTAGGTCCTCTTTTTATGTGTTCATATTCAAACAAAATTTGTAAAGTATTCTTCTTTTTCTCCCATCTACTGATAAAAAATCTATGGAAGTCTTCTAAATCAGCAATGTGATTTGCAGGTAAATATTTAAACCATTTCTTTACTTCTCCAGGTAAATTTTGGGAAAACAGTCTCATTTGGACATCATTTTGTTAACATGTTGTTGTGCTATGTATTAACTAGTTCCATCAAATTGAGGGATTTTCTTTGATAATCTTGGGGCATGTTATGTAACTGTCCTGGTAAGACCAAAGGAGCATATTTGGCAGCCATGGCTAAGATTATAGCTAGACTAGGAGGTAAATGTGTGGTGCTTGGTGATGAATTTGAGGTACTTGCAGAAGATGTTGGGAAATTAGAAGATGTACTTGGAAATGTGGTCGAAGTGCTTGAAAATGCAACAACAGTGCTGGAAGATGAACTTGTAGTATTTGGAGATGGAAATAAAACTCTAGGATAAAGAGGAAGCTTAGGGATGAAGGATTCAGTGGACTGAGGTGTAGTCGAAATAATAGATGAGGTGGTACTAAATAAATTTGAATTTACAGACTCTAAATGACTGGTAGAAGGCTTCGGGCTATAGGAAGATAAAGCATTCAATTCAACAGAATGTTGGAAATATGCTTCATCAATTTCTTTAATCAAAGTTGCAATCAATGCATCAAGTTTATCATAAGGTTCTAGATCTTTTCTATCAGAATCAAGTGAAATAGTTTCCTTCTTAGTTTCAATAAATGAAATCAAATCAGGATCTATTACACTATCATATATGGAACTTTTTGATTTAGTTCTAAACAAAGATTGCTCAAAAGATAAATCAAATTCAATGTCTTGTAAACTTGATAATTTATTGGGAAGAGAATTTGCTTTGATCAATGGATTTTTAATACCTAAACTTTCTACTTATTTGTTTTTCTTTAAAATTATGTCAGGATTATCTACTATTACAACAAGTTCTTGATTAGGATTAAACCTAGTATAGTAGGCTCTTCTGGAAGCCAAAATTTTAGTTTTTTTATGAAAATTTTACTTAACAACCCTTTAAAAAGTCTTAAGGTGAAAAGATGAATAAAAGTATTTCCTTTAAGGTTTATTTTAAACATTGAGGATTAATTCCCCAGTATGGTCGATAGTATGCTATCACTCCAATAATTCTCAAGGGTTGTTTATATTTTGGGTTTAAAAAATATTAGAGGTAACCACAAACCTACTTTTAAGCCTTAAGATCTAGCCTTCCTAATGCTCAGAGAGGGCTCTCTCTATATGATTTATCTTTGTTGATTTTAGTTTATTTTAGGCTAGTTATGTAAGATTACTTGGGATTTTGATTTTGGATTTGTTTTGGTGGTGGAATCATTGGTTCAAATGGATAGATGTAGGTCTGTATTCCATTGGGCTAATGGAGTCAAAGTGTCAAGCAGTCAAAGCAGAATCAAGGTTCTAATGGGAAGTGTTCACACAGAAAGATGGTTGAGTAACTTCAAATCCTTAGGCTGATGGTGAAAATGGTTTCAATTGGGATGAGACAACAATTAAGGGTTCTCAGATCTGGATAATGAGGGAAATGACAGAGGTCAATCTAAACTGGGGAGAAATTAAGAATTCCATAATCTGGATATCAGTAGAAAATATGAAAATGACATAATATTTCAAGGCAGAGTGTTTTTAAACATATTCTAAAATAATATTCATGTTATACATTTAGATTTAGAAAACATGCATGTGAAAACTTCAGATACAACAAATAACAATTGAGAATACTTCACTGAAGTGGCCCAACACATGAACCTTGTAATATAATCTCTTTATTTCTCAATCTAATATGCTGACTTGAAAATGGTACGAAGAACCCTATGGTTCACATTGGTACATCTACAAAAGTTTTTAGCAATCCACAATCCACCCTCAATACTTCGAAATGTGAATTATTTATACAAAAACTCTTACAAAATATCCTAAAAAAAAACTTAGGAATTATTCAAGGAAAAACAAATATCTTCATGCAAGAATATGGAGACAACTATCTAACTAATGCAAGTTGTCCCTGCTTTTATTGAATTTGTTGTTTTGATGTCTTTGATCTTTTGTTGATTTGCCTCTGGTTGTTTGCTCAACGCTGGAATTTTGTGAGGAAGTTAAGTATCTTTTATGCTGCCAGCTTTCACTCGGATTTGTAATTTATGTTTGACTTTAACCTCTGACTTTCACCTGATACACTTTAACTCTGATACTCTTTGACTGTTCTGTTTTTACTGCAAACTGTTATTTCTCTGCTTTATTTGTTTTAACCTTTACTACTTTCACAGTAAATCAATTAACTTCTCTCAATTATCTGCATCTGGTAACTTAATATTTACCATCCTTCTGAATATCTCATCAGCATCTGTATATTTTTAAAATGTAGGCTTGATGATAAATAAATGTTTTACCTCATGCTGTAGGTAAAAAAGGTTCTCAAAACTCTTGTAAAGTACTTTCCCTGTTGTAATTCCCTACATGGATGAATTATTTTCTTGTTCCTTAGCCACTTCTCTGATTTTTTTAACATAATCCTCTTGCTTCATCAACCTGTCATTAATAACTAGTGGATTGGCAAGCCTTTCTGCCTCATAATGTCAAACTTCATCATGAATCTAGTTATTCCAAGCTCCATGCTTTGACATTTTTCTTCTAGCTATATCATTAAGTTTCTTTTTGAAATCACTTTCCTGACTTCAAGAATTGTATCTGTCCTGTCACTAATTCCAATTTCTTCTAGTTCCTTCTTATTCTTGGAATTAAGGAATTTTATGATTTCATTAGCCTCTTTTGGCTTCTTACCAAGTTCTTCTTTGATTTTTTGGATGGCTTCACCTGTTTCTTTGATTAAATATTTTTGTTCATAGATAACTTGAATGTATGGCCAAATATCATTGACAGATTCAATGATATTGGCCCATAGTTGCTACTTGGGTTGTGCCATTGGTTCTTTTAGTGTTAAATCCTTCTCTAACTTCTTCAATTTATCTGTCAACTTTTTTGTCTTTTGTACTTCATTATTGTGCATCATCTGAACTAGTTTCTTCTCATCACTCAGAATTTTCAACTTTTCTTTAAGTCTGTTTGTTTCATTAGTCTGAATAGACATTTCCTGCATTGCTTTTACTAGTTTACTTGCCTCATCAGTGGGATGTGTTGTTGTGGTAGATGACTCTGTTGCTGAAGTTGTTGTTGATGTAACATGAAGTGATGTGACTATTGGAATTGAAGGGGCCAATGACTCTGCTAATGTGGAAGGAACAACAGTAGTGACTACATGAATAATAGTGATAGGGACTTCTTCTGATCTGGCCTTTTTCTCCTGCACTAAATTGTCCATTTCTTTTATTTGGGTAGTTAACTAAAGAATGAGTTTCATCATCTCATATTTTTGGCTTTCATCCTCTAACACTTCCTTTTCTTGTGGATGTTCAGTAGGA
The DNA here is from genome assembly GCA_034641835.2 of Pinus albicaulis. Taxonomy (NCBI): domain Eukaryota; kingdom Viridiplantae; phylum Streptophyta; class Pinopsida; order Pinales; family Pinaceae; genus Pinus; species Pinus albicaulis. Next base: position 799,370,362 of record CM076579.1, read on the forward strand.
GGCAACTTGAGTTGCTTCTTTAATGCAGCAATATCTGCATTATTCTTCTTTATCAGTTCTTCTACAACTTTAACATTGTTTGGATCATATCTTACTTCAATAACCAAATATTCTAGTGATTTGATCCTGTTATCTTTAGCCCATGAGGACGCCTTTTCTAATTTGAGCTGATCTTTCATGTTCCCTAGAGTGTTTTGCAGCTTCTGTACACTCATGGATTTGTTTGTCATTGTAGAATACAACATTTCACCAGCTTGTCTGTGAAATTATATTTGGGCAATAGGATGAAGATATTTTGCTTGAACTTCATATGGTGTCTTTTTATAATCTGTTGATTATTTGGGATGCTTGAATGTTGGCTGTAGGAAGGTCATTTACATCTTCCTAGTCTTGTAGTGAAATGCAGAAAATAATCTGCTTTGGTCACTAGGTGACTGTTTCCAGTACTGAGTATATGTATTAGCCTTTAAGGCTTCATTCTAATATTTATCTCTTTGTACTTCTACATGATGTCCTATACTTTCTACGCTAGCTTGTTGGATGAAGATACTTCAACACTATGCTGATTTTTAATCATTTGAGTGTTTGATGTTGAAGGTTGGTGAGTTTCTTTAGAAACTGCAAGAGGTGCATTATCCTTTACAACTGTATTTGTGTCAATTACTTCAATAGTTTCCAATTCTTCATTTACATGATTTAATTTTGGATTCTTCCTGTACATCAATTTGAATTTTTTTTTAGTTTTAGTTTGTGCTAAGTATGATCCTTCTTCTCTGACTCTTTGTGAGTTCCTATCTTCTTAGGCTGGAGTCTGCAAGATGGAACTAGTATCACCTTGCTTCTTTGCCTCCTTTAAAGTGTTCTCCAACCATTGATACTGATTGGAGTATTTCTCAATGTCTTTCTTTGACTCATGTACATAAGGATTTAATTTAAATTTTACTCTTAACTTGCTTATTACTCCTAAAGGGTCATAATACCACTGGAAACTCTGACTGAACTTAAATTCTTGCAAATATTTTTCAGCTTGTGGACCTGCATCTCCACTGTTGCAAATAAAAGGGCCAACCTGATTCCTTATCTTAAATTGTGTCTTATTTTTGGTTGCCAAGAAATTTATTACATCATAATTAAGGATCTGCCTGATATACTCAAGTACAAATAACCTTATTGGGAGGTATTTGGACAGATTATATGGAAAAATATTAGATCCATATACCCTAATATCTGTGTGATTTTGATAGAGGTACCAATATCCTGTCCTACTATGCTATGATAACTACATGATCTTTTTAATCTCATCACTGACTCTTGATTGACTGCTTCTGTTCAGCATGTTGACAATTGGATTGATAAAGGAGTCAATGAAGTTTGTGTATGTGGGCTGTTTGGATTCTTTCCTAATTAATGGATTCCAAAATATAACTGACTGTGGATTACCTTCCACATCTAGTTTCTGAAGATTTATAGAAAATTTATCAGGTTGAAAGTATAAAAACATGTGGAATAAAATAGAAGAATACTTGAAAACATTTTCTTCAGGCATTTTAAACAGCTGTTCATGAATTGTATCGGCAAGGTATTGGGAAAAATTGAATATGATAGTAGGAGGCTGACCAGGGGTGAAAGTGGACAGGAAACCTAAGACTAAAGCATCAACATTCTTATTTGTGAAATAACCAAGAATACAGGACATCATAGTGATGATATGCCTTGTTCTTTCAAAAAATATTGCAGATGGGTAAGGAGAATTAGTCTTGGGAGTTTATACTGATGAAGGAATGAATTTTTGAAATATATGGAACCTCTTGTGGAAATCCATATTCAGGTATAGCTGGGTAAGGGTCTCAATAGATATAGGGGTTTCATCTAGCCTAGGTTGAATCTGTAGCATTCAGTTGTAATAGTAAGCAAAATTTCGTTACTAGGGGTTATTAGGGCTCTTTGGTGAGGGCAATAATAGGTTTGGAAAATTCTAATCACCTCTGGACATTGGAAGGTCTGTTGGACAACATATTTTGGAAAATTTGACTCCCAAATGAAAACCCCGTCTGCTTGGTCAATTGATTTGTCATGGCTCCAATGGTGGAGCTCAAGAAGGTTAAACTCAGTGACATGGTCACTAATTTTAAAATATGTGTCTGCTAATGGAGTGTGTTCTACATCCACAACTAGAGGTTGTAGGGGGTTTACTAATACAATGCTTTGAGAATCCATTGTTTTGTTAATTTTACTCAATTGGTTAATCTTTGATTTAAGAAATAGATTCAGACCTTTAGGAGCACCTCTGAAAGATATTTACAGTATGTAACAGTATTTGGAAAATCAATTTATCAAATACTACTCTCTATGATCAAAAAAAGTATCAGGCTTTCAGGAATTCTGTGAAAATATGTCTAGGGTTTGCAGAAAAAAGGATAGGGAAGCAACAGGGCTTTTTGTTTTGGTCTGCAAAGCTCCTACACATGTTCAATTACTGATTACTTCCTTTATGTAAGTAAATGCCTTGGTATTTTAGGAATACCTAGAGAAAATAATCTTTTGATTTGCAAAAAGGTTCTTTGAGGCAACGCAAGGCTTTTCTCAAGCTTCAGTGATCTATATAGGCTTCAGAATGGTTCTGCACTGGCTGTAACAGCAAATAGTCTTGAATTCTGGTAAAAAAGGCTTAACCAACAGTGAGTAAACAATAAATGCGCGGGGTTAAATTCACATGAAAATGGTTTTCGTAATGGGCAGGAATATAGCTGAATGGTTTTCACATTAGCAAAAGCAGTCAGGTGGTATTATTTCTAAGCTTTTGACGAAATCAAATTTTTCCACGTAGTAGGGAGTGGGGCTCTAAAAACCGCGCATTTCGCAAGGTATCAGGGTTTTTAAAATTTGGACATTCGGGTGTGCGATAAAGATTATTGGTCGTCGGATCTGCTCAGTGTTGATCTAACGACTGGGCGAATGGGAATGGACATGTCGGGAATGATATAGGCATGGGGCCCAGGTTTTTAAAGTTAGTGCGATATAAAGGGACCGGGGAATATGTATGCAGGGATTAATAATACATATGCTATATTTTAATATATTGGGATCGAGACTTTATATTAGCAGGAGTTAATATATACAGGATAAATTTATTTAGGGGATTTAATATAAATAAGTTAAAACTAAGATTAGTATATGAGCAGGATTTGAAAATACACTGAGATTTTAATGTAAAAATTGATATCAAGAAGGTTTTGAAACAGTAGGCCCGACAATATCATTTTAACTATTAAAACTTAGGATAAGGGGGTTTTAGTGGGTTTTTTGAATAAAGGGAAAGTATTAAAGGGACTTTTTACTTTTTCAAAGATAAATGTGTTTTAAACTAAGAAAAAGGGTTTTTTGTAAAAAATGAGGGAAGTAAGGGGAGAGGGTAAAAAATGAAGGGGAAGAAGTATTTTTACAAGGGAAAATGAATTAAGAGGGAAATTAGTAAGTATGAAATTATCAATTTCTGCTATCCATGCCTTGTGAAATCTTCTTTTTCCTACCCATCATCTACCCTAACATTTTTTCTTCATTCATTTGGGTGCATTTGAGCTTGCAGACCCTTATTATTTTTTTAACAGAAAACTATCTAATTATATCCTTATTACTTCCAATGGCTCAGATTAAATTGTTGAGCTCATTTATTATTCTTTACCTAACTATCAATCTGCCAAGATTAAACAATTTGGCTAGATCTTTATTCTCTATCTATCAACATAAAATTAAAGCATGAAAGGTCAAGATTAAGCAGTTTGATCTTCATGGATTGTAGCATTTTTGACAAGCTGAAGACAATCTTATTTTCCAAAGTAAAGTTAAAAGTAGTGGAATTTGAATTTACATCACTTTCATGATCTATTTTTATCTCTTTTTTTTTTGGTTCAATTCTTATATTCTCTATGATCTTTTTCTTTTAGCCCTTTGATTTTTCTTTTAGGTATTTTACCCCCTTTACATTTTTTAATTTATAATATGGGAAAACAATTTGCAGAAAGCAAAGTATGTACATATTACAAGACTAATCATAGTCAATTCAAAATTATGAATCATATTATTATAGGACCCTAACAAGTACTTCCCCCTACTGTACAACCAATGGAGATGTATCGTCTCCCATACCCACCACCTATTTCATTAATAAATTCTTCTATGCCTATAACCACCTCTCCAAAACCTTCCCAATGCAAACCCCTAACCTTCAGTTATCCATAATTCTCATTGTTTCAATCATCCACCCTTTCGTATATGTGCAACTTCCGTATATGCACATATCTTCTGTATATGCACATATCTTCAGTATATGCACAACATATATTTCGTATATGCACTTCTCCCATATATGTGCATATATTCTGTATATATGCATATATGGAAGATATGTGTATATACAGAAGATACACATATACAAAGGATATGAAGATATATAGAAGTTGCACATATATGGAAGTTGTGCATATACAGAAGATACACATATACAGAGGATATACACATATACAGAAGTTGCACATATACGGAAGTTGTGCATATACAAAAGTTGAGCATATATAGAGATTTGTGTATGAATATTATGGAAGTTGCGTATATATCTAAGTTGTGCATATCTTTCATACATGTGCAAATCTTCTAAATATGCACATATCTTCTGTGCATGTGCAATTTCCATATATATGCATATCTTCTATATATGCATATAAGAAAACCTACATATCTTCTGTGCCGATAATAAAGAATTTCATATACAGAAGAAGCACAGAGATGGAAGACATGCACATATATGGAATTTATGCATATATGGAAGACATGCGCATATATAGAGGTTGAAGTTTTGCGCAACATCAGTATAAGCGCATATCTTCTGTATATGTACAAATTTCGTAAATACACATATATTCTGTATATGCACAACTTCTATATATGTGCATATCTTTTGTAAATGCACATAAATTTTTTATATGCACAAATTCTTTATATGAATATACACAGAAGTTGTGCCCATATGTGGAAACTATGTATATACAGAGGTTAGAGTTGTGCATGGGTATGTGCATATATAAAATTTGCGCATATACGGAAGATATGCGCACATATGGAAGATATGGTCATACACAGAAGTTGTACATGTATGAAATATGTGCAAGTACAGAAGTTGCACAACTTCTGTATATGTGAAATATATAAATAATTTAATCATATATGGACATGTGCATATCTCCTATGCATGTGAAATTTCCATATATATGCATATATTCTATATATGCATATAAGACAACCTGCATATCTTCTGTGCCTATACTAAAGAATTTCATATACAGAAGAAGCACATAGACGGAAGACGTGTGCATATATAGAGGCTGGTGTTCTGTGCAACGTCAGTATAAGCACATATATTTTGTATATGTACAACTTTCGTAAATGCAGATATATTCTGTGTATGCACAACTTCCATTTATGTTCATATCTTTTGTATATGCACATAACTTATTTATATGCAAAACTTCTTTATATGCATATACACATAATTTGTGCACATATGTGGAAACTATGTATATATAGAGGTTAGAGTTGTGCATGTATATGTGCATATACAAAAGTTATGTGCATATATAAAAGTTGTGCATATACAAAATATATACACATATATGGCAGATATGTGCATTTACGGAAGATATGCGAATATACGAAAGATATGCTCATATAAAGGAGTTGTACATGTACGAAAGATGTTCAAGTACGAAATTTGCACAAATTTTATATATGTGCATCTTTTATATCGCAAATATTATTTATATGCATAGCTTTTGTATATGTGCATATATTTTGTATATGCACAACTTTCTTATATGTGCATATCTTCCATATATGCACAACTTCCATATATGCATATATCTTCCATATATATGTATATCTTTTATATATGTGCAAGTTTTGTAAATGTGCATATCTTTCGTATATGCGCTTCTTCCATATATGTGCATATATTCTATATATGTGCATATACAGAAGATATGTGCATATATAGAAGATACACATATACATAAGTTGCACATATATAGAATTTGTGCATATATGAAAGTTGCGCATATATAGAGACTTGTGTATGCATATTTTGAAAGTTATAAACAACTTAAATTTTTTACAGTAAATCCTTGCCACACTAGCAAGGAATTGCACCATGAAACCCTTGAATAGAGTATATGGTGCTGCAAAATCATTTTCAATCCCCACCATGGCTCTGACTTTGTCACCATGAAACCATGCCTCCATGTGTCACCCCTTTGGCGTGCCATGTCACTCTACCTTCTCGACCCCATCATGGGCTTCTTTTCCAAAGCAAGCTTCCAACAAATTCTCCTCCATGGACTTTGAATTTGTGTCCATTCTCAATATAATCATCTTTTACAATTCTTCTTAAATTACATCAGTTTGCATAACTATGTACAAAATAATATTTACAAGAGGGTGAAAAAGAGGATGTTATAGTTAAAACTACATATACTATTGTAATTTTATTGTGATTTTAATTTAAAAATAATAAATTTTTTTTATTTCAAAGTAATAAATAATATTTATAGCAAAGTAAATATTTCAACTACATATTTTTAAGAATAGAAAGTGAATTTATGTATAGCAAATAACTCTTTGTTGATGTTTGACTTTTGATACTTGACTAGAGATTTGTGATTTTAATTAAAAGTAACAAAACAAAAATTTGATCTAAATCTAATGAATAATATTTATAGTAAAGTGAGTATTTCAAAAATATATTTATAAGATTACAAATTGACAAGATATGAAGAGAACAAATTGATTCATCTATATATTTTGATTGGGGTGCCTTTTTATGTACATATACATGTGTATATGTACATGAACCCATATCCATATAGATAGAATAGATGGATAAATAAACATAAAATTCATAAACTAGAATTTGAGGTTAAGTTTAAACTTTATAAACTTTGTTTAATCAAATTATTATGTGGATAAAATCCCTTATCTCACAAAGAACCGTAAATTTAAAATTAAATTATTATATTTATTATCAAAATAATTTTTAAATTTAACAAAAAAAATTGATTTCAATTTAAATAGCATTTATGAACTGATGACATGATATACTTTGTAATAATATTCCATCTTAATCTTAATAATAAAAAAATAACATTTTAAATTGCATTTTTATTTATTACCATAAAATATGCTTTATTAAAATATTTCTATAAGATATTTAAGTTATATTTTATAAAAAATTAAGTTATAGCTTAATTACAATTATAAATTTATAAAGTGAATCCTCTTAATTTAATTAAATAATATATGGTCATTTTTTAAAGATAATGGGTCATATTCTTAACGTATCTTAAGATACATTTCACATCCTAAAATTTAAATAAAAAACATAAAAATTTACTTTATTATTATTATTAAAAGAATCAATATATGAATAATATATTTAAAAGAACATGTAACAAATTTTTTAACCTTGTAGATTTAACATCACTTTACCATGGAGAATCTTAATTTATAAAATTTGTTACATTATTATTTAACATATTTTTAGAGGTTAAATATTTACTATCTACTTTATAATTAGTGATATTTAAATTAAAATTTTGAAAACTATAATACAATATAAACATGTCAATTAAAATAATAATGTATATCAATTTATTATAATAAACATAAATAATGTTAGTGACTTAAAAAATCATTCCAAAAATAATGTATGCAACTAATGGGCTTATCATATTGAGGCATTTCCCACAGGGTAAAGAAGAAAACATAGTAGGGATCATGGTTAAAGAATAAATTGATAAGAGTTGTCCCTATGTTGTTTTTTGAAATGGAGTATCAAAAGGGGATCTTGTTGTATGTGAAGGATGTGGAATTATATTCTTTGCAAATAATCATTCTAATAAATTTAAGGTAGGATTGGGGAGACATGAACTAATTATGAAGAATTCATTACACACTAGTATTGTTTCCCCTAAAGGAAAAATGAATTAATGGGTTATGTTAGCGCTCGAATCTGCCTCAGGCTGAAGGAAGGTGAGGTTCGAGGCAACATCAAACCAAGCTTAGCCTCGTAGCTAGCCCTACGAGGACAGGAGAGGGCTCTCTCCGGGTCTATCTTGGCAAAAGGTCTTCAAAGGGGCTGAGATGACCTATAGTGAATGCTGATTTTAGGCTAGTAAAGAAATAGGAAAGAAATAATTTAATGAAGGGCTGGGTTTTCTGGGCTGTATGGGGACAAAGGACAGCATGATCAGGGAAATTAAATGAAAGACGCAGATTGTCTCATGAGGCAAGATAGGCAAGATCTTAAGCATCCAAATTGAAATTATATGGAGTGGAAGGATTGTTAAGGAAGTTGAAAAGGGCATTTATGAATGAATCCTTTTCAGACAGAAGAAGAAACACAAAACATGAACGCTTCTCCAAGGCAGAGCAATACATTGGATTCCACCCTTCTTACTCAAAAGAATTCAAATTGAAATGATTATTAATGAACTGTGAAACATAACAGGATACATATGAAAACAAAAAAGAAGAAACACATGCTAAGTCATTACCACATGGATCTTATGAAACAGAGCTGCAACTTTCATTAATTCTCTATCACAAACTGTACAGTGAAGTTTTCCTTCACACCTCTCCCACTGTTTTTCCAAACTCCCCTCCACAAAAGATTCTCCATACAATAAATAAACTACACTATGAGAAAACAAATCGACCAAAAATGAGGGAGCTGTTTCAACTAAAATCATGAAGATAGCAAAGGAGCTGTCCATCTGTTCTAAAGACAGAACAGCGTTACATTATTCCACTTGTAAATCTCTGACGACCAATGAAAAGGCGAAACTATAGCTGTATATCCCTTCTGAATCGTAACTGAAGTCAGAAATAGACCATCTGTTCCTATTTCTTTGCCACGATAAATGTCTTTGTGGCGTTCGGTCTTTGACTTTTCATCTTTTCCTTTGATTTCAGAAACAATCCCAATCATTCCACCTAGATCCATCAGTAAATCTTGAGTTGTTTGAACTTCGGCGAGCGTATGTGTCAGGTTGAGCAGCATCTGAACCATTTTTCCAGCGCTGATATTGGTTATATCCGTTCCACGAATCCCATCGATCTCGCTGTCGCTTGCTTCCTTTCTCATATTGGTAATGGTATGCCTCTGACACAGTTTCAGACCCACTGCTGCTTCCTCTTGTCCGAAGTTTCCTCGCTTCTTCTTCAGCATCATAGCGCATCCGCTTGCCAGGGTCCGAAAGAATTGCATATGATTCTCCAATCATTTTGAAAAGCCTCTCTGCATCTCTGTTCAATAAGATTTCTTTGTTTCTCCACAACAATTTCTAGATCTTCAGCTGAAAAAGAAAGCTGAAGGGCAAGTAATTTGCAAAAGTGATTTACGGATACAGTTGGAGAGCAACAGACATATGGTGTCTCCAAACTCGGAAGGCTTCCATCATTTTCAACTGGGAACAATGTGAACTGTATATCAAACTCATTCTTGTCTTCTTCACGGGTTTTAGACAAAAGATAATTGACCATTTTAGAAACACGCATACCACGGGCATTCTTGCTGTTTGAGCCACTTACATTTCCATATCGCATATTAATCCGTGCACCACCCTTACCCCAAACCAATAATTCGATGTTTCCCTTTATTTGATGAGAAGCACCAGTGCTTTCTCTGCTCACTTCTATTTGGCCATGATTTATTTCATCACAGTCATCATTGCTATTATCTGTGTTTGCTGAAGTTTCAGGTAAAGAACTTGGTATTCTTTTTTCACTTTGATTCTGTCTAATTTCTTGAGATTCTTCTTCATCAGAAGAAGAACGCTTCAATGCAGTGTGTTCATCAACATCAGTAGACACACTTCTCTTTTGTCGTTTCCTTCCACTTTTGCTTCCAATCTGACCATTTTGAAATTTTCCATGTGCCTTTCTAACAATGGCTGTTGTAGTGACCTTAGCAGTGGTACGGCGCCTGGTAGGAGCTTCTGATTGTCGCCGATATGTTTATGCAATATTTTCCTGGATCTGCTTATTGAGCCATTTGTCTTCTTCATGCATAGCCAACTCCTCTTCTTCATACTTATCAAGGTCGGGATAAATTGCTGCAGTCAGAGCATCATAATTTGGATCATCTCTCAATGATCTACGGCTGGCACAGTGTGTACAACATTGAGAGCATCCTAAACGCATAGACTTGTCAATACATTCTCTGCAAAAGCGGTGGAGACATTCCATCACCGTCCTTGTCTTTCGGATAATTCCCAGGCAGATAGGACACTACACTTCCTTACGAATATCAGACAGTTTGACCACATCATATTTGGCGGCAATAAATTCGAAATCGTTTGAGCTTGGAGCAACAATGACAATTTTCAAACCTATTGAGCCTGTGCGCCGCGTGCAAACCCAATGCGCCGCGGCCTTTGGGTGCGCCGCGCCAGAAGAAAATAACACTGACAATTCCGGCTCTATGCGCCGCGTCAATTTGGTGCGCCGCGCCTCTTTTGTGTGCGTCGCGCTCCAATTAACTCAAACAAACTGCCTCCAAATTTCCAATTTCGCTCTTCTCAAACTTCAATTTCGACTTTGCTCTTATCTCTAACATGCAAATGATATTTAAATAGTGGAAAAATATCTTATAATGGCACGGGTTTGAATTTTGTCTTACAATGTCCCACTTTTGTAGAATTGTAGAACTTTGGCACTTTTTAATTTTGAGACAAACTTTGTTCTGAAATTTTATTTTGATTTAAATTTGAAATGATGACTTTTCTATGATTCTTTGTAGGTATTGGTGGCGTTGGACTTTGGCAAGGATTAGGAGAGGCTGCGTGTGAAATACTCCATGACAGAATATTTTAAAAAAATACATACTCATTACAAAAACACATTTGACAATTTCTTCTCCGAAACAGAGTTTTGGAGAAGAAATATCCTCGAGCTTTATTGACGATGACAATCCTGAAATGAAAACTTATTGAACCTCCCTCTGGCCTGCAAGCGTTATTTCACACTTCTGAAGCCAAAACCCTGGACTCAAGAATTAAAATGACTCTTTTTGACCAAAATGGCATTTAATGACTGCAAATGACGAGAAATGAACCTTGGTGAATTTGACTCTGACAGAGGACTGACAAGACTGAGTCTAACAGGTTACAATTGTTTGGTGGCTCTCAAGTTGTTATAAAATGCATAAAAAATGAACAAATATGTCACAAGGTATTTCTAAATTGAGAGTGTTTTTCAACCATATTTCTCTTCAACATGTGTATAGAAGGATAAATATGGAACTTTGTGGTTTACCCAAAACTATAATATTATGCAACATGTTACTTAGAGGACAGAAAAAAAAAGAATAAGCACATTTTATAATATTATCACCCTCCTTTTCATGACATAGATGATAACAAAAATAGGAATGGAAGATATTTCTAAATTTATTTATTTTATGTATCTAGAGGAATAATATAACATGGGGTCGATTCCAATGAATACCACTATATATGTGATCAAGAGTTCATAAATTTTGCTCAAAATTCAAAGTTATAGGATTGGGTTGAAACTAGGATGGTTGCGTAGATATCGTCTTCTTGATTCAGGCGTTGTGAACGATTCGAAAAACCGATGTCGTATGAGGGAGATATCGTGTTCTAATTGAATTTTCAAACATGTAAATTTTGCGACAATTTGACCAGGGTTGACTGAGATGCACAGTTAGCAAGGTGGAGGTACAGTTAGCAAAAAAGAATATTTTGAAGAATATTCCTTTCCTTTGAGCCAATCGTGGGTTGACATGTGTCACACTGCTATTCATTGAATGGATTTTGGAGGACCAATTAAAGGGCACCACGTGGCTAGCCCTAAGGTTCCCACATGTCCTTGAAATGGTGTTATAAAATTATTGAGGGTCTGCAGGAGTCGAACCCTGGACCTCCTGCCCAGCAAGCGTGTGACATACCACCCAAGCTGCATGTTGAATCTTGACATTCATAGGGTGAGGCTTAAATTTATGTTGTATTGAAACTATATTTGGGGGTTGGGACCACCGGCAGTCCCCGGTGGTATCACATGGCGTTAAACATTAAATATTACAACTTGCAGTCTATACATTAACCCGAATGTTCAATCCATCGACGGTTCTGCACTTGTCACATGGCCACGGTTTATTGCCAACGTTATTTCCACAATGGTTAGCACTAACCACTCAACTCAACCCGCAAATCAAACATCCAACCGAATTTTAAGCCTAGAGTTCCACCCGACGATTAGAAGACCGTGGTTTGGGGTTGGCATGTGGCCACCCCAACCACTCATATTTAATGCTGGTATCGGAGCTAGAGTTTATTCTCTGGTGTTGTTTAGTGAAATTTTTTTTTTAATTGTTTGCAAGTTTTAGATGCTTACAAGGCTTAAGCTCAAGAGAGGAGAAGGAAAATTGGTGGAAGTAGAAGGGTCTCAAGAAGAGCTAAAGCAAAGGAGAGAGACTGCCACGATCTCCACTACCTAGTTCACCTCCTAAAGAAGCATAAGTGCCATTAAGTATGCCTCAAGAGGAAGGAGAAATCCATGAAGAAGTTGATCCCAAGGAGGAAGAAAGAGTGTTTAGGAAAGCATTTCTTGACATGGCAGAGATGCTTAGAATCCTTTATCAAGAAAGGAATGAGAAGCTAGAAGGATAAGGATCTAAACTTCACAACAAAGGACAAGGTTCTTCAGGAGGTAACCATTGTTATCTCCCTGTAATTTGCTAGATTGATTAAGATACAAATGGAAAGGGGTAACATCAAACCAAGCTTTGGAATCCAAGGACCTAGCCTTCCTGGATTCAGAGAGGGATCTCTCTATCAGGTGAAAATATGTGAACTTGTTTGCTGATTAGGGTTGATTTTAGGCTAGCTATGAAATATTGGGTTTGTTGATTGTTTTTGGTTGGGTATGATGCTTAGATAGACTAGATAGAAATAAGGAAAACTTCAAGTCATTGGGCAATGGAGTCTAACAAGGTCATGATAGGTTCATAAATGGAGCAGGGAGTATTGTAGGGAAAATCTAGCTTGGTTGGTGGATCTTTGAGGTTTGAAGGATCATGAGATGGAAATTATTTTTGAGAAACAAAGTTTGACAAAGAACAGTAAATAATTCTCTATAATATACTTAAACTAAAGGAGTTAGAAGAATCATAAGCATAGAGAAGAAATCAAAGGTAGAGGAAACCCTGAACTCTTTGGTTCAGACTCAAAGCAGATATTTATCGAAGACAAACATTTAAATGAAATACAGAAAGGAAAGAAAATCATTCAAATTTCATGGATTTCATTATCAAGAATAGAAAACATTAAAGATGCACAAATAACTACAAGCATAGAAGGAGAGAAACTATGAACATCTAAGATTATAGCTATGAAGGTTCTTTGAAACAATTAGCTAAGAAAATGCAAAGAGCATGAGTGAAACAAACTTCTTTGACAAACCTAGGTAATGGTGCTTTAAAGAGATGACTCCAGGAACAGAGTTTTTAGTGGGAAAAAATATGCAGGGCTTGTTGAGATTGCAACAAGATGATGAGCTTAGTGGAAAGAAGTCGCCTTCACTAAGTGGGCCCGCAGGCTATTTTTGGCGCAAAGTCTATTTTTAGACTATGTCTATTTTTAGACATATAGATCATGTTCTATGAGTTGCAGGATGCTATTTGTGGATGGTTGGTCAAGTCGGAAAAAATAGATGGACTTCTATTTTTAGACATACTGGACGGAATCTATTTTTAGATTGCCAGTCTAAAAATAGATATGTCGAATATTATTAGCTCTTAATAATATTTAGACTCTAAACATTATCTTATTCTCTTGGAGCACTTCAGTTAAGTGCAAAGATGTGGCACAGGAGCTGACAGAAGGAATTACGCTATTCCTAAGGGTTAAGTGGAGCTATTGCATGGATACTTCAGTTAGAACTCATGTGACAGAGTTTGATGGAGTTGATTGAGGAGTTAATGGAGTTGTGTTCAGTTTAACTAATATAAACATAGTTGAACTAGTTGTATTTAGTCTAAATTATTAATACACTAGTGAGAGTGGTGTGAATTAATTATTAATTAATTCACTAATTATAAAATCATTAATCTCATAAAGAATACATCAGTTAACTTCAGTGCATGGACAATTTCAGTGGAGACCAGTGCAGAGATAGGTGAGAGAGCAGGTTAACTATCAGTTGTGACTATACTGTTGCATATTTGCAACAACCAGTGATTGGAGAAGCCCATGAGGATTGTGCAGTACAATCCAGGTGGTTCAATTTATTTAATGAGCCATCCTACAACATTTATTACGCGATAGAGGCTGGCTATCAGGTGGAAGATATTGGAGCATCTGTCTTGCTATATCTAGCTTGATTAGTGTGTAGAAATTGGAGGTTGTGCTGAGAGCTTGTGAGGAGATTTGTACAATGATTGTTACATGATCTCTATGACATATAATATACAGATAGTTGGGGTTTTCAGCTTTAAGCTTTCCCACGAAATACTGTGTTCATATGTGTGATTGTTTATGGTTTTAATGTGCGCATGCAATTGATTTTATTTCTGCATGTAATGATCAATGGTAGAAGAGATTTTGTATTGTGCATGAAGCTAAAATAGTGTGTGATCAGGATAATCATGGTGAATAATATATCAGTTATTCAAATTTTTACATGGTGTCAGAGCGATATTGATCATTGGAGCAATTGCAAAACATTGAAGCGGTTGAGTTTTGTGCTGGTGGAATTCGAATTTGCAGCAGTGTTTTCTTGGTGTCGGAGTTGAGATGTCTTTCAACGGATTGCGATTGGAGTATGCCCTTCAGGGTAGCTTGAATTATATTGCATGGAAGGACAGGATGGAGGCGGTGCTAGATGACAATGGGTTGAAGGAGTTCATAGATGCAGAAATTCCAAAGCCTACTTCTACTGATGCTGCTGTACTTGACGCATGGCCAAAGAAGACAACAAAGTGTCGAAGGATTCTGTTGGAGGGCATGAAGGATCACATAGTGTCCAGCCTTCATGGTAAGGCTTCTCCATTATTGATGTGGAAAGCCTTGACAGATTTATTCCAAAGCAAGAGCGACCAGAGGAAGTTGGCGCTCAAGGATAAACTCAGAAACATAAAGATGGAGAAAGGCGACAGTATGCCCAAGTACCTCACGAAGTTCATCCAATGCAGGGATGAGCTGGGAAGTGTGGGGGTGACTGTAGATGATGAGGACTTAGTGAGCTTGGCTCTCCTTGGGCTTCTGAAGAGTTGGCATTCCTATCAGGACTTTGTCAATGGTCGGGAGAAATTGCCAGGATGGGAGCGACTTTGGTCGGATCTTGTGCAAGAGGAGATAAGGCGAAGTACCAGGGACGGATCTTCATCAAAGAACTCTGATGAAGAAAATTGTGCTTTGGCTGCCAAAGCAAAGAAGGGGAAGAGCAAGAAGCATGCTTCTCAATCCGGTGCGAAAGGCAAGAAGCAGGACATGTCCAAGGTGAAGTGCTTTCACTATCACCAACACGGACATTATGCCACTAGTTGTCCACAGAAGAAGAAAAATAAGCAGGTTGCTGGATCTGCAGCTGGAGAGGCCTTAGCCTCGCAGTTTGAGCTAGATTTTTCACTGATCGCATGCTTGGTCTCAAGTGTGATGGGTTCAGTGTGGTTTCTTGACAGTGGTGTGTCTTTTCACATGACAGGAGATCGAGATTTGTTTACTGATCTGGATGAGAAATATCTTGGAGTGCACATCGAGATGGGCGATGATGGTAGATACAGTGCGACCGGTAACAGTAACATTTCCTTTGAGAGGGAGTCTGGTAAACCCTTCGTATTAAAGGAAGTGATGCATGTTCCAGGATTGAAGAAGAATCTTATCTGTGTGGCAATGTTAGAAGACAAGGGATATGATGTTGTATTTAGCGAGGGAAAGGCTTTCCTGCATAGTAAGGCAACTAGTGAGACCCGAAGGATAGGGGTTCAAGTTAAGAACCTTTATCAATTGCAGGTAGATGGCTGCGCAGCAATGGCAGGCAAGGCAGAAGGAGTGGTGAGCCGGGATGATGGTGACTTGTGGCATCGGAGATTGGGCCACCTTCACCATGGAGCTTTGAAGATACTGCAGCAGATTTCTACTGGGCTTCCGAAGGGTACTCTTGCACAGTTAGATCAGTGCAAGGGATGTACCTTGGGAAAATTTGTGAAAGCCACTTTTCACGAGAAGGATAGTTGCACCACGACGATCCTTGAGAGAATTCACACAGACGTGTGTGGACCTTTCTCAGTAGCTTCGACAGAAAAGCACATGTACTATGTGATATTTTTTGATGATTTTTCTCGGAAGTGCTAGATCTTCTTCATGCAGAAGAAGAGTGAGACATACTCAAAGTTCCGTGAGTTCAAGGCACTGGTTGAGAAAGAATCGGGGAAGCAGGTGAAGGCTCTTAGAAGTGACAATGGTGGCGAATTCATCTCTGGCGAATTCAAGGACTTTTGAAGCGCAGAAGGAATTTGAAGGCTGTAACCTCACCTTCACGATGGGAATGGGGTTGCGGCGGAAGATGAAACGATCATGGGTGCTACACTTAGGCGATTTTTGCATGATCGAGCCTTCACTTTGCTTGCGAGTGAGGCACTTCTGTCTTGCGATATATGTACGAGAACCGTTGTCCTCACGGGATACTTGGCATGAGAGCACACACCCGAGGAGACGTGCCACAGTAGCGACACGATATTTCCCATTTGAGGATTTTTGGTTCACCTGTTTACATTCATGTGACGAAGGATGCCAGGAAGAAGCTGGAGCCGACTGCAGAGGTTGGGATATTTGTGGGGTCTACTGATACACCCCACAACTATCCACTAGTACATTTGGCGGAAATTCCGACACTTGGTTCCGACACTTTTGACCAAATGTCGGAAATTTCCCCAAATTTTTTCAATCTCGCCCGAAACCGTTGCTATACCGACGTCTAGAGAAATGTGTTGCAATACCAACACTTAGACAAAGTGTCACAATTGCGAAGTTTGAAGGAAGACGTTGCAATTGCGACACTATGCCCCAAAGTGTCGCTATTGCGACGACTGCTTCCAAACGTCGCAATTGTGACACAATGTCTAAGTGTCACAATTGCGACGTTTGGAGGCAGCCGTCGCAATAGCGACACTTTGTTTGCGACACAATGTCTAAGTGTCGCAATTATGACGTTTAGAGGGATCCGTCAGCGACACTCTGGCCGCCATCGGTATAACGACACTTATATGCAATAAACGACAGTTATATGCCTTTGCAAAAATGGTCGGCTTACAGAGCAGCGCGAGGAGTAGTTAATGGAGGCACCTTTGCGATTGCGCATAATTTGGAGAGAAAATAGTAATAATGAGAGAGGATCCTTTAATTGTGTCTTTTATTTGTGAAGGTATGGATTGTCCAACCTACAATTCTATGCTGTCGAGAAAGACTCGCAATCCTCTGGAAACAAGACTGTTGTGAAGATGCCTGGCGAAGAAACAGACATCCGGTTCACGACTATTGATGAACACATCGTAGTCCAGCGAAGAAGGCATCAAGGAGGGTATTCTCAGTGAATGAGGGATGTTGAAATATTAATTTCAACTACCTACCCTGTCCTCTGGTCGCTTTCTAAATCTGTTTGAATGGCTCTGTCAAACATCCGCTTTCTAAAACTGATGAACAGTCAATTTTGGTTTTGAAATCACAGTCCCTGCACATCCTAAGGATGAGCTTTAGTATGTGGATCAGCCACAAGAGGAATTTCATGGAGTGGAAGAGACCACTCAGGCAACGCCAACCATCAGAGGGCGGAAGCGCACTACAGAAGCTGAGCGACTAGCTCAAGATGCAGAGAAGGTTGTAGGAGCACCTACATCACAGCGCAGACAGAGACAGTCACCTGACCGGTATACTGGATACATGGCTCTTGTGAGCAAGTGTATCGTGATAGAGCCATCCTCTTTCGAGGAAGCTGTGGAGGATCCCGCATGGGTAGATGCCATGGTGGAAGAGTATGATTCGATTGTCAGAAACAGTGCATGGGAGATTGTCTCGCGACCGGAGGGGAAATCAGTGGTGGGTTTGCGATGGATCTACAAAGTGAAGCAGGCGGCTGACGGGAGTGTGGAGAAGTACAAGGCAAGATTTGTTGCCCGTGGCTTCTCACAGATCGAGGGGATCGATTATGAGGAGACCTTTGCACCTGTCGCAAGGTACTCTTCCATACGGACGATCCTAGCTCTCTCAGCATAGATGGGGTGGCACATCCATCAGATGGATGTGAAGACTGCGTTCCTCAACGGAGTCATTGAGGAGGAGGTGTACATAGAGCAGCCCGAAGGTTTCGAGATCTTCAGCAGTGAGTCGCATGTGTGCAGGCTCAAGAGAGCGATGTATGGGTTGAAACAAGCACCTCGTGCTTGGTGTTGTTCAATCTTTAGCATTAGCCACGAGTGTACTAAAAGATGGAAAAGCTACGCATTAAGGTTTTATATCAAATGGAAAATATTAAATTAAAATGGGTCAAAAAGGGAGAAGGTGGTGAAATGCGCATGTAATAAAGCCAATGGGCAAACAACACAAAGCGGTGAAGGGCTGAATAATAAGTAAACAGGAAATATAAAGGTAAAAAGGGACATAGCGATAAACACTAACGGATATATTAAAAGGAGCCGCCGCCACGAAAGAAAAGCACGTGTGGAAAGTCCGAGGGGGTCGAGCAGCGAGGAAAGGACGAGACCCATACCCCCGTGGACTGATGACATGTGGCATGGTAAAGACTCAAAGTTGAAAGGGGATGGTAAGAACAGGCCACGGGATGTGATTACGTGGCGCAGTAAAGGTGGACCCACACAGTGGGGAAAGACATATGTTAGTTCGGCGTAGGAAATCACGCACGGTAAGGATTGGACAGCATATGTGGATAAAAGGTAAGGTAAAGTTCATTAGATTAGCTGGTACTGAGACCCGTACCAGCCTTTAACCCGACACGAGGCGCGCACCTACACCTTGATATCCCCAATCCCCATGCGCCATGTGTCTCATTATCAGTGTCCTTACGACACTTGCCTTCTGTCATTCTACTCATCCGCATTTTTAACCCAAACAGCCTGCTCTAGTAGTAACAAACTCCCGTATTTCTCTCTGGTAAAAAGACACAGGTTACTTTCTACAGCAAATACCAAGTAGGGAAGAGCACCTGGTCTACCCCAATCACTGTCAGAGTTCCCTGCGTCGCTTTCCCGAGCAGTGTCACCCTCTGTCCAGGTATTCTATTCTCTATTTTCCCTCTGTTTCCTTTCTCTTTTGCGAATTCTTAAAATGACAGCCATGGGAAGGGGAACGCCCAAGAAGAACGAGCCAGAAACTCCCCAGGTCTGTGAGTCTAGGAACCCTCCTGGTTTTGAACCCCTCTACGACTTGCAGTCTGGTATCTGCGACCCAAAATATCCTTTTGACATACGCAATATCAAACCCCTGCTTTTTGGCCGCCATTGCAAGAATGCAGACCGTTTCCGAGTTATCGTGTCTGGCTTCTACCACCAAGTCACCCCCCAGGTCCATTCTTGTATTGATTTTATCATCTGGCTCAGGGATGCCTATGATGTGCATCGGGAGGCTTTCGTTTCTCCTCAGGGGAATGTGATTTTTTCCCTCTCTCCCGACGTTATCAGACAGGCCCTCCGTTTCCCTCCCAGCGACACATACTTCAGTTTCAAAGATGAAACCTTGCTAACCCAGTTCAATAAGCAGTCAAAGGAAGCCTGCCGTGCCTTCATATCCTCCATAACCATCGACCAGGAAACTGCCCTGCCTACATTGGAGCCGTTTTCACTAAGTCTGTTCGTCGAAGAGGTTCAACATGTTCTGTCTCTCATCGCCAGCCTTTTGGGGATAGGGAGCCCAGAAGACATTTCTATGGTATGCATTCGCTTTTTATGGCTCATGTCACAGAACGGGGTTATGTTGGACATCCCGGGTTTCCTCTCCTCAACCATCCTAACCCAATTCCAAGAGCTCGCACAAGCTCGCAAGTTTCAATTTTTCTCAATGGTGTTCTACCTCTTCCTGTTCCAGCATGCAGATAAGTTCGCCCATTTGGGGTTAGATAGAGTCTATTCTGAGAATTCTCAACCCAGACCAGTCTTCGACTGGAATTTCTCTATCCGTCATTTACCTAGGGGAGAGGGTTATGCAAACTTCGTGAACACTTTCATGTCCATCGCCTACACCATCATTCACAACATGCTCTTCACCTAGGTTTCCGCAGATGAAATGGGCCGCAAATGGGAAATTACCAGTAATCGAGATTGGTTCCTCGGGATGAAGATCGGTGACCGAAATTCGGGTCTATGGAGCCGAAGTTGCTCCATACCGGTTGCCAGTTTTCCCCGTCCGACGAGTTTACGCCCTCGAGTACATCCGGCAAGACCTCAAAGCCGACCAGCTCCATTTTGTCCCTGCTAAGAAAGGCTACATCCTAAGGCTTCCTGTCCAAATCGGCCCCTTCGTGGTAAACTCTAGATATGCCCTCCCAATTGCTGAAAAAATGCTGCAAAACATGGACCTGCCGTTGGGGCAAAGCTGGGCTTATGACCCACGAGAAATTATTTCAAATAAAAGAAAAAGAAACAGGTCTACGCCCTACATACATGAGCCAAGGCCATTTATGGCGTGGAGGGCTAACCTCGAAATTTGTTTTTGCAGATGGAGACAGACTCGTCTGTTACAGGGGAAGAGGAGGAAGTGAACAGGGGCACCGGTGAAGAAGAGGCAGGTACCTCAGGAGCAGCACCACCGCCCAAGAGGCAGAGGGTGGCCACCAGTGAAGCGTAAGTCATAGGAGAAGGGCAATTACTGGAACCCTTCACGAAATTTGGCGAATTCGATAAAGGCAATGCGGGGATAACAGTGTTGAGGGACAGTGTCGCCTCCTCCGATTACACAGAGGTTATGCAGGCCATCAATGAGCCCACTTCATCCAAGGCGAGCGAAAGGGAGCAGATGAACAAAGCGATCCGAGACAGATACAAGGCCGAATTAGGGGGGTACGTGGAAAAATACCATACCAGGCTCTCCACCTCTATCAATGCGAATACTGAAAGCCTGGTACTGTCTATGGCAGAGGCCATCCTGGACCCAAATTTTGATGTTCCTAGTTATAAGGTGCTCGAATTGGCCATTGATATGCAAAAGGTACCGGTCAATGACATGTGCGACATGTTCCAAACGGTTTGTGACATGATGAAGGATAAGCTATCGCAGCTCACCCTCGCATTAAATAAGACAAAACAGAAATATGACCAGTTGAGGGCATCCTTTGTAGCGGAACAAGTTTCTTGCCATGCCAACGCACACCAGGTGCGTGATCTCCAGGACCAAATCAAAAACTTAGATGAAGGAGGGAAGGGTGCACAAGCAGCACTTATAAGTAAGTTGCAGAAGGAGATCTCATCCGCAAAGAGACAGGCTCGCATACCGGCTTTGCATCATGTGCAAATAGCTGAATTGGTACAGGTGGAGGAAGAGAAAAAGGAGCTGTCTGCCAGGCTATTCAAGGAGAGGGAAGAGAAAGAAAAAATGGCTGAAAGGATCAGCGAATTACAGAACAGAGCAACAGAATTGCAAGTCAGGTGGGATTCGCACAACTGTCAGACGGCTGAAGCGTCAAGCGGAGCCAGCTCGTTGTCAGCATAACTGTCCACATCCAGAGCTGAAATTGAAGTGTGGGAGAAACAAGCATCCACGGACAGGCAAAAGATCGCAGAATTGGAGAGCCCCCTGGCCGAAAATGCCAGAACAGTTGAGGAGCTACAGAGGAAAGTCGAGGAAGAGAAAAAAGTCACGGCGGAGCAGCACAAAACCATTGCTGACATGAAGAGTTGAGCAAAGGGGAACCTCACCCTTCTCGAGGCCAGAAGCATAATCTGGTTAGACATAATCATGGCAGTAACCGAGCAATGGGAGTTCTTGACAATGATAGGGGAGCTCAAGTCTACTATTCCTTATCTCAATAGAAAGTTGCAGGAGGTAGGGGGTGATCTTCCTAACAGAGCTCAACACGCTGGGGATTACATCTCATTCCTTTATGCACTGAGGGCAAATGACTTGGGAAACATGGTATCTCCGGGGCCGATTTACAGAGGTCATCGAGTGTCAAAAGATCATCGATAAAGAGGAAGTCCGAGCAGCGGCTTCAAGGGCCCTTCAATCGGTGTTTACAGTGTCGAACAACTTTGACGAGGTATGGGATGAGATCACCACAACACTCCTTCATGTTGGGAACCAACCGCTTCTTCGATCGCCCGCTTCTCGCTTCTGTACTACCGTCACGCGCGTTCACAAATGGAAAGAGATCTGGACCGACCTCCCGCATGGGGAAAAGCGACTCAGCTCAAAGCCGCATAATTGTCACAGCCTCAAAAAGGGAGTTTAATATCCTTAAGCATGATCGTACACCGCTCCTCACCGAGGCGCGGTATTCACGCTCTCAAGGAAAGCGATTGTAAAGTGGGAGAAGCTCTCAAGGATGCCGTAAGTGGGCCATAACCCACGCCAGACCACACAACATGAAACGCATAATAGTTCCTCCACAAACGTGCCTCCGCCCGAATCTGCAACGGCTTCCACTCAACCGCATCTATGAATTTTCTGTTAACTCATGATATGGTCTTAACGGCCTATTTCATGCTCATTTTGTTTAGTTCTTTCAAAGTTCCGAGTGGGTTTTTTTCCCCCACTCTTGCATTTTACTTTTTACATCAAACATTTGTTTAAGTTTCTGTTTTGAAATTGGCCCAGGGCCTGTTTACACATGATGGGAGGCTTGATTCCCCATCATGAAATTTTCCTGTTATGAAAATGACTTCTAACAAATTTTTGCCATGCGAAGAAGATATTTCCCCGAAATATCTTCTCGCTGAAATGGGAGGAATCCTATATAATGTAGATCAAAGAAGAAAGAAAGGTTCCAATTCTTCGGAAGAAATTGACTGTGTAGGGATTTTCTGTATGTGTTTTGTGAAGACTCAAATGCTAATGTGAAGAGCCTGTTGGACTTCGATGATAAGGAGTTATACTTTAATAAGGATTATGGCCTTGGTTTATGGTAGTGTGTAATTCTCTCTTGTTTATTGCAATGTCGTTGTTCATTTCATTTACATCCATGTCTCTGGTATTATATTCTGGAATGCGAGTGTCCCGTTGTTTCTGATATGAATTTATCTCTCTGATACTTATATCATAATATTCCTGGTACTTTAAATATGGCTCAGGTATAATACAATGTTTCATCTCCAATTCATACACATTTCTACTATATTGGCCGTTACAAAGTGCTATTGACGAAAGTTGCCAGCATGTATGGATTCTTAGTCATATAAGCCCATCATATGCTGTGGAAACTCTTCTTGGTGTCGTCTTCATAACAGTTAATATCTCCTTCATTCTATGCAGTTCAGTAGTCACCTTTATATATACTCCTTTTTCTGCCATATACCATGAATCCGGCCCTGTTTACTGTAAACTATCTTAAAGTTGTCTGATACAGCAGTGTTTGAGTTTAATATTACATTCATCCAGTATTACTCTTTAAGCATAAAACTGTCGAAAGTTTTGGTTCCACTCAAATATTATTCTCTGTTTGTAAAGAAGTAGTATGAAAGCCCTGTCTTGTTTAAACGTTAAACGCTGTTATGCGTTCTCTGCTCTCCATACATTATAAGATGTCCTAGGCACTGGTCTATAACAACTCTAGGTTGTCTCTAGGAGTTACAACATCTTTTTGGCGCCGTTTCCGGGGAACGAAGTTGAAGAAATTTGAATCCCTGGGCCTCGACAAAACCCATCCACTCTTCAGTTAGGTGAGCACGAAGAGTTGAGAGTTGTGCACCCCTCACCTTGGTGACTCCACATTCATATTACAGTTAAACCTGTTGGCAGCCTTGGCTCCCCGTAAGCCACACCTAAGGTCGGATACATCTCAGTCAAATACCCCACCTGTGTCTGACCCAGAAAGAATTCTACATAGAATAGGATGGAGGGAAAGGCAGTCAGTTCATACCGAGATTCCTGAATTCTCCCTTGAAAACTTTCCTTATCTTCAGCCCTCTTCTTCTCAAGTCGCCCAAATACAAGGCTCTAACCCTATTATAAGAGATACTGGTTACTATTCAGAGAGTTCACCTCGGGGAGGCGCTCATATCAAAGACGAAGCCGAGTCTAGCTATACTCCGCATTACTCTTTCAACCCTACCCCCGAAGTTGAGGAAGTTACTGAAATATCTGCTGTTCACAGCCCAACATTCTCGTCAACTCCTCAAGCCGCTGTTCACTACATCCCCATCACTATCCATACTTCACTTCCACCCCCTCTTCCTCCTCTTACAACTCATATTCTTGCATTACCTCCACCGCCTCCCCCAATGGCGAATATCCCTGGCTTCTTGCAAAATAGATACGCTCCTTTACAGCTACCTGCAGTTTTAAATGACATGCCACAGGATTATTTAAATATTCTGCCCAGATTCAATGGGGAGAATGGCATTGAAGCACAGAAGCATGTGGAAATTTTTTGCTCTTTCACAGAGAACTTTAATGTTGAGCATTTGGATGTGGTTCTAAGATTGTTCGTGCAATCCCTAGATGGGGAAGCCAGAAAATGGTTTAAAACCCTTGGAGCTAATTCCATCAACAGTTGGGAGGCTATGGAAGATGCTTTCGTAAAAAAATGGGGGGAAAGGAAGGATCACGGGGATGTCCTTATCGAGTTTAACACTCTAAAAAAGAAGCACAATGAAGGGGTATCAGAGTTCATCAGAAGGTTTAAAAAATTATACCTGAGCCTCCCAACTGAGATGAAGCCTCATCAGACCGCTGCCAAGGTCGTTTTTGTGGCAGCATTTGATTCTGAGATTGGTTTCTCACTAAGGGAGAGGAAGCCAGCCACTCTGGACGATGCACAGACAGATGCATTGGAAATAGAAGAAAAATTTGTCTCAACTGGCAAGTCCAAAGGGAAACAAGAACATGATACTAAAAGAAGAGGCAAAGAAGAAGTATCCACTTCAAGCCAAGATAGAGATTCGGCAAATGACAAGATTGAAGAGATGAATAGAATGATCAAGAATCTCTTAAATAAGTTGGTCAAGCTGGAGATGGAGGCCAAGAATTCACCCCCAAAGAACTTCCAGAATGCTCCAAACAGGGGATTCAATACTCAGTACAGGAAACCACCCTTGCAGATACTGCAGAGGGGACAGAAGGAGCAACAAGATCAGGTCCCACATCCTTTATACTTGGAGGGACAAGTGGAGGCTTCTCCTGAAGATTCTACCTACGAGCAAGATGAGGCATGTCCCGTCTTCTCAGACATTGATGACATAGAATGCCCTGTGCAAGAAAGTGAGGAAGGGGAGCTACAAGCTCGCTCAGAAGTGAGGAATAAAGAGGATGCTGAAGAGCCAGAGATCGATGACTACTATAAACAGTTCGTTGATTTCATGCAAGCCCAGTTTAACAGAAAATATGACCTCAGGTCATCCAGAAAAAGAACCCGCACTCAAGATGAAGAGGAGGACACATCCCAGAAGTTAGCACCTGCATAGAAAGAGGCCAATACTCAAGAATCCCCACAAAAAGGTAAGAGGCCCCTTAACCAACCTCCGCAATCTGATAGTCAAATGCCTTCGTCTTCACAAGTATATGTACCCCCTGCAAATAAATCTCCAGTAAAAGAAGTTAAGCTTCCCCTGCAAAATAAAGAGTCAAAAGAAAAGGAAGTGTCAATAGATAAGCCTTCATCTGCGTTCTGTCTACAAAAAGAGCTCGAAAAAGTAAAAATACCAGTTCCTCTGTCTGAGTTATTGAGACAACCTGCCTATCAGTCACAAGTCTCCTCCTTCATTTCCACTCCTGATGTACCACACATTCCAGACAGTCTTAACCTGCAAGAAGAAAGGCCTATGGTAGTGTTCGGTCCACACGTTGAAGAGTTAGATCCCTCCACCCCTCCCTTTTATGTATCTTTAGTAATCCATGATCTATTGTTGCATAATTGTATGTTAGACTCAGGAGCGTCTCACAACCTCATGCCCCTGTCTGTCATGGAGCAATTGGGACTCCAAATCACTCGCCCATATAAAGACCTCTATTCTTTTGATTCCAAAAGGGTGAAGTGTTTGGGCATGATTAAAGATCTAGCAGTCACCCTGGCACAGATCCCTGCCAAAAGTGTGGTGATGGATATCGTAGTGGCTGACATCCCAGCCCACTTCGGTATGCTACTGTCAAGGTCTTGGGGGACCAGAATTGGAGGATCAATTAAGCTGGACCTGTCCTATGCCACCATCCCTGTCTTCGGTGGCCAAGAGAGGAGATTGTACCGAGAGACCAGATTTGTTAAAACAGTCACCAAGGCAGGTGATTCAGTAAATTCCCCAGTCTACAGCAGAGATGGAGACTTCTCCTGTCTGATGTTGGAAGAAGATCAGGAATATGCCCATGAGCCCTCATTCTGTCAGATAAAGACTGAATCATCAGTGCAGGACTGTGGATCTGAAATCTAGACACTCCACTTTGATGGAGCAAATTCCCGGGAAGGAAATGGGGCTGGAGTGTTGCTTATTTCACCTATGGGTCAATGGGTCCCCCTATCATTCAAATTGGAATATGAGGCCGCGAACAATGTGGCTGAATATGAAGCACTCATATTGGGGTTGCAGACAGCAAGGAGTATGAAAATACATAATCTAAAGGTGATGGGAGACTCCGAGTTGGTGGTTAGGCAAGTGAAAAACCAGTGTCAAGCCAAACATCCTAGGCTAAAGGCCTATAGAAATGAAGTTTGGGACCTTGTAGAGAACTCTTTCTTGGCATTTAATATTCAATTCATGCCCCGAGAGCAGAACAGAATGGCAGACTCCTTGGCTGTGGCCGCTAGTACATTCTGCCCGCCTCAGAACCCTCTTCTGAGATATGAAATCGAAGTAAGATATCGGCCTTCAATCCCTGATAATGTCAAGCAATGGTAGGTCTTTGAAGATGAGGAGCAGGTGAAGAGGTTCTTAGAGACTGTTGGGGAGTTTTCCAACCTAGAGATTGACAGTTGTGAAGAGGAAATTGGGGACATTCCAGAAGATAAGCTGGAAGAGAAGATAGCCGGTCACAGATTCCTGCAGCTGAAAGGGAATGTCATTCCCCGAGGGCTGGTACCTTTGGAGAGGCTGTTAAATAAAAACGATGTTCCTTTATAGCCAAATAAAGTGGTGACTGAGGACCAGGTCGAAGATCTCAATCTGGGCACAAAAGAGGATCCAAAGATTGTGAAGTTGTCCAAGAAAGTCCCAGATGAATACAAACAACTGTACCAAAAGTTATTCCAAACCTAAAAAGATGTGTTTGCTTGGTCGTATCAAGACCTGAAAACCTTTGATGTCAGTGTTATGCAGCATAAAATTCCACTGAAGGGAGATGCAAAACCCCATAAGCAAAAACTCAGACAGGTTAATCCCCTATTGCTACCCTAGATTGAGCAAGAAATAAAGAAACTGCTGAAGGCTAAAATTATAGTGCCACTAAGGTATTCTGAGTGGGTGGCCAATTTAGTCCCAGTGCGAAAGTAGTATGGTGAAATCAGGTTATGTGTGGATTTTAGAAACCTGAACAGGGCATCTCTAAAAGATAACTACCCACTACCGAAGATGGATCACATTCTGCAGAAGGTGGTAGGGGCCTCTAGAATGTCCATGATGGATGGGTTCTTGGGCTATAATCAAGTGGCTGTATTCCCGGAGGACCAGAAAAAGACATCTTTCACCACGCCCTGGGGAACATTTATGTATGCTAGGATGCCATTTGGGCTGATTAATGCAGGAGCCACGTTTCAGAGAGCTATGGACATAACCTTTGTTGGAGAACAGTATAAGTTTCTAGTGGTGTACCTAGATGATATAACAGTCTTTTCAAAGGATGATGCCGAACACATTCAGCATTTTCAGAAGACTTTTTAGAAATCCAGGAGGTATGGACTTTCCCTTAATCCTCAAAAATCTTTCTTTGCATTAGAAGAGGGTAAGCTCCTAGGACACATAGTAACTAAAGATGGGGTCAAAATCGATCCTAAAAGGGTGGAAGCTATAAACGGTATCTCCCTCCCCAGAAATAAGAAAGAGGTCCAAGTATTTTTAGGGCATATCAATTTTCTCAGAAGATTTATTCCTAACTATGATGAAATAGTTAGACACATCACATATATGTTAAAGAAGGATAATGAGGTGAAATGGGCACCAGAATCAAGACAGGCCTTTGCCAGGATCAAGAATGCGTTTGCTGAGGCCCCCGTGCTGGCAAAGCCTGACTTCACTGAACCTTTTATGATTTTCTCTTTTGCATCACCTCACACGGTAGCAGGGGTTCTCTTACAAAAGAACGGGGATGGGTATGAGCAACCCATTGCTTTCTTCAGTCAAGTACTTCATGACGCAGAGCTAAAATACAACATTCTGGAGAACCAGGCTTACGCCCTGGTAAAGTCCCTCAAGGCCTTCCGCATGTACATATTGCAGTCCCACATTACTGTTTTCGTACCCACAGCAGCAGTTAAGGATATCCTCGTTCAGGGAGACAGTGAAGGCAGAAGGGGCAGATGGATCGCAAAGATACAGGAATACGATCTGGATATCAGACCCACCAAGTTAATCAAAGGACAGGGGCTAGCAAAGATTTTGTCAGAATCAAACCACCAAGCTTTGGGCATCCACTTATCCATGATTGCAACTGACGAGGCTGAGGAGCCGACAGGGAGGCAAGAGGTGGAAATGGCTACTCAGAAAATACAGATGAAGTATCTTACTAGCCCTTGGTACAAAGAAATAGTCGAGTACCTCCTGACACTCAGCTGCCCACCCAGCTGTGATAAGTCCAAATACAGAGCTTTAAGGCTGAAATCGCAGAAGTATGTAGTAGCCAATGGTCAGTTGTATTGGAGAGATCCTTCAGGCATACTGCTGTTATGCCTCATAGAAGGTGAGGTAAATAACATAATAACCGAATTCCATGAGGGAATTTGTGGAGGGCATTATAGCTGGAGGAGCACAGCTCAGAAAATCTTGAAGGCTGGTTTTTACTAGCCTAAATTGTTTGGAGATGTTTTCACTTGGGTCAGAGCATGTGACAAATGCCAGAAGTTTGCTGAAAAACAGAAGCTAGCAGCTCTACCCCTGATTCCTGTACATGTTGATGAACCTTTCAAACAATGGGGAATTGACTTCATAGGTGAGATTCACCCACCCTCAAGTGGGCAGCACAAATGGATCTTGACTGCTACAGATTACTTCACAAAGTGGGTAGAGGCCATTCCTGCACAAAACGCCACAGACACGGTAATCATTAAATTCATGGAAGAGAACATTATCTCCAGGTTTGGATGTCCTGCTAGAATAGTAACTGACAATGCCCAAGCTTTCAAATCTACTAAATTTGTGAATTTTTGTCAGAAATATAACATCACTTTAGGCCATTCTACAGCTTACTACCCACAGGGAAATGGTTTGGCGGAATCATCAAACAAAACGCTGGTCAGAGCTCTAAAGAAGACAATAAACGAAAACCAGAGGAACTAGGACTCCCAACTGAAGTTTTCTCTGTGGGCAAACAGGATAACCAGTAAAAAGGCAACTGGAAAATCTCCTTCTGAACTAGTATACGGGCGGGCAGCTGTATTCCCTATACAGTTAGCTTTTCCTGTTGCTCGTTTCATGCAGGAGACTCAGGAAGAACCGAATAGTATGACCAGAAGAATCAATCAGCTGGTAGAACTCAAAGAAACGCGTATTCAGGTGAACCAGAAACTTGTGGATTACCAGGAGAAGATGAAAGAGTTGTTTGATCAGCATACCAAGGATAGAAAGCTAGAGGTGGGAGACTTAGTTCTCAGGTGGGATGTACGAAGGGCCGATAAAGGTAAGCATGGTAAATTTGACCCCCTTTGGTTCGGCCCCTTCAAAATTAAAGAGCAGGGAGGAAATAATACCTTTAAGCTGGAAATTTTGCAGGGAGATCTGTTGGAAGCCCCTGTAAATGGGCAATTCCTCAAACCGTATTTTCAATTATGAAGCAGGCTGACAAAGCTTGACTGTATAATACTGTACATTAGTTGCTGTTTTTTGTTTTTCTTACCAAGTTATAGCATGAGTCATGATGATCTGTCCAGGGAAAAGCCTTGAGAGCTGACAAAGTGGTTTTCAAAGAAGATATACAGGCGGTCTACGTAGTTCTCGACACGTTCAGGGACAAATGTGTCGTCCCCAGGTGGAGCCAATGTTGTTCAATCTTTAGCATTAGCCACGGGTGTACTAAAAGATGGAAAAGCTACGCATTAACGTTTTATATCAAATGGCAAATATTAAATTAAAATGGGTCAAAAAGGGAGAAGGTGGTGAAATGCACATGTAATAAATCCAATGGGCAAACAACACAAAGCGGTGAAGGGCTGAATAATAAGTAAACAGGAAATATAAAGGTAAAAGGGGACACAGCACTAAACAATAACGGATATATTAAAAGGAGTTTCCGCCACGAAAGAAAAGCACGTGTGGAAAGTCCGAGGGGGTCGAGCAGCAGGGAAAGGACGAGACCCATACCCCCGCGGACTGACGACACGTGGCATGGTAAAGACTCAAAGTTGAAAGGGGATGGTAAGAACAGGCCACGGGATGTGATTACGTGGCGGAGTAAAGGTGGACCCACACAGTGGGGAAGACATGTGTTAGTTCGGCATAGGAAATCACGCACGGTAAGGATTGGACAGCATATGTGGCTAAAAGGTAAGGTAAAGTTCATTAGATCAGCTGGTACTGAGACCCATACCAGCCTTTAACCTGACACGAGGCGCGCACCTACACCTTGATATCCCCAATCCCCACGCGCCACGTGTCTCATTGTCAGTGTCCTTACGACACTTGCCTTCTGTCATTCTACTCATCTGCCTTTTTAAGCCAAACAGCCTGCTCTAGTAGTAACAAACTCCCGTATTTCTCTCTGGTAAAAAGACACAGGTTACTTTCTACGGCAAATACCAAGTAGGGAAGAGCGCCTGGTCTACCCCAATCACTGTCAGAGTTCCCCGCGTCGCTTTCCCGAGCAGTGTCACCCTCTGTCCAGGTATTCTATTCTCTATTTTCCCTCTGTTTCCTTTCTCTTTTGTGTATTCTTAAAATGACAGCCATGGGAAGGGGAACGCCCAAGAAGAACGAGCCAGAAACTCCTCAGGTCCGTGAGTCTAGGAACCCTCCTGATTTTGAACCCCTCTACGACTTGCAGTCTGGTATCTGCGACCCAAAATATCCTTTTGACATACGCAGTATCAAACCCCTGCTTTTGGGCCGCCATTGCAAGAATGCAGACCATTTTCGAGTTATCGTGTCTGGCTTCTACCACCAAGTCACCCCCCAGGTCCATTCTTGTATTGATTTTATCATCTGGCTCAGGGATGCCTATGATGTGCATCGGGACGCTTTCGTTTCTCCTCAGGGGAATGTGATTTTTTCCCTCTCTCCCGATGTTATCAGACAGGCCCTCCGGTTCCCTCCCAGCGACACATACTTCAGTTTCAAAGATGAAACCTTGCTAACCCAGTTCAATAAGCAGTCAAAGGAAGCCCGCCGTGCCTTCATATCCTCCATAACCATCGACCAGGCAACTGCCTTGCCTACATTGGAGCCATTTTCACTAAGTCTATTCGTCGAAGAGGTTCGACCTGTTCTGTCTCTCATCGCCGGCCTTTTGGGGATAGGGAGCCCGGAAGACATTTCTATGGTATGCATTCGCTTTTTATGGCTCATGTCACAGAACGGGGTTATGTTGGACATCCCAGGTTTCCTCTCCTCAACCATCCTAACCCAATTCCAAGAGCTCGCACAAGCCCGCAAGTTTCACTTTTTCTCAATGGTGTTCTACCTCTTCCTGTTCTAGCATGCAGATAAGTTTGCCCATTTGGGGTTAGATAGAGTCTATTCTGAGAATTCTCAACCCATACCAGTCTTCGACTGGAATTTCTCCATCCGTCATTTACCTAGGGGAGAGGGTTATGCAAACTTCGTGAACACTTTCATGTCCATCGCCTACACCATCATTCACGACATGCCTTCACCTAGGGTTTTCCCAGAAATGAAACGCTGGTTGCAGGCTGGGAAATACCAGTGTACCGGAGATTGGTTCCTTGATGAAGATTACACTGAAATTCGGGTCTATGGAGCCGAAGTTGCTCCATACCAGTTGCCAGTTTTCCCCGTCCGACGAGTTTACGCCCTCGAGTATATCCGGCAAGATCTCAAAGCCGACCAGCTTCATTTTGTCCCTGCTAAGAAAGGCTACATCCTAAGGCTTCCTGTCCAAATCGGCCCATTCGTGTTAAACTCTAGATATGCCCTCCCAATTGCTGAAAAAATGCTACAAAACATGGACCTGAAGTTGGGGACAAGCTGGGCTTATGACCCACGAGAAATCATTTCAAATAAAAGAAAAAGAAACAAGTCTACGCCCTACATACATGAGCCGAGGCCATTTATGGAGTGGAGGGCTAACCTCGAAATTTGGCCCATGTTTTCGCAGATGGAGACAGACTCATCTGCAACAGGGTAAGAGGAGGAAGTGAACAGGGGCGCAGGTGGAGAAGAGGCAGGTACCTCCGGAGGAGCACCATCTCCCAAGAGGCAGAGGGTGGCCACCAGTGAAGCAGAAGTAATAGGAGAAGGGCAATTACTGGAACCCTTCACGAAATTTGGCGAATTCGATAAAGGCAAGGTGGGGATAACAATGCTCAGAGACAGCGTCGCCTCCTCGGATTACACAGAGGTTACGCAAGCCATCATCGAGCCCACTTCATCCAAGGCGAGCGAAAGGGAGCGGACGAATAAAACAATCTGAGACAGATACAAGGCTGAGTTAGGGGGGTATGTTGAAAAATACCATACCAGGCTCTCTGCCTCTATCAATGCAGACACTGAAAGCCTAGTACTGTCTATGGCGGAGGCTATCCTGGACCCAAATTCTGATGTTCCTAGTTATAAGGTGCTCGAATTGGCCATTGATATGAAGAAGGTACCGGTCCAGGACATGAGCGACTTGTTCCAAACGGTCTGCGACATGATGAAGGACAAACTATCGCAGATTACCCTCGCATTAAAAAATATGGAACAGAAATATGACCAGCTGAGGGAATCCTTTGTCGCGGAACAGGCTTCTTGTCGTGCCCACGCACATCAGGTGCGTGATCTCCAGGATCAAATAAAAAACTCAGATGAAGGAGGGAAAGGTACACAAGCAGCACTTATAACTAAGTTGCAGAAGGATATCACAGCCGCAAAGAGACAGGCTCGCATACCGGCTTCACATCCTGTACAGACTGTTGAATTGGTACAGGTGGAGGAAGAGAAAAAGGAATTGTCTGCTAGGCTTTTTAGGGAGAGAGAAGAGAAGGAAAAGATGGCAAAGCGGATCGGCGAGTTAGAAAACAGAGCAACGGAGCTACAAACTCGGTGGGATTCGCACAGTTGTCATACGGCTGAAGCATCAAGCGGGACCGGCTCAGTGTCAGCACAACTATCCACAACTAGAGCCGAGATTGAAGTGTTGGAGAAACAAGCATCCACGACCAGGCAAAAGGTCACAGAATTGGAGGGCGCCCTGGCCGAAAAGGCCAGAACACTTGAAGAGCTACAAAGGGAAGTCGAGGAAGAGAAAAAGGTCACGGTTGAGCAGCACAAAACCATTGCTGATATGAAGAGTCGAGCAAAGGGGAACCTCACCCTTCTCGAGGCCAGAAGCTTAATCTGGTCGAACATAATCACGGCGGTAACCGAGCAATGGGAATTCTTGACAATGATAGGGGAGCTCAAGTCCACTATTCCTTATCTCAACAGAAAGTTGCAGGAGGCAGGGGGTGATCTGCCTAACAGAACTCAACACGCCGGGGACTACATCTCATTTCTTTATGCACTAAGGGCAAACGACTTGGGGAAACATGGTATCTCCAGTCGATTTACAGAGGTCATCGAGTGTCAAAAGATCATCGATAAAGAGGAAGCCTGAGCAGCGGCTTCAAGGGCCCTTCAACGGGTGGCCGACAGTGTCGAACAGTTTGACGAGGTATGGGATGAGATCACCATAGCCGGACTCCCTTCCTGTTGGGAACCAACCGCCCCTGCCATGCTTGTGCTTCTAGACCAATACACAGCGCATTTGCAAATGGAAAGAGATCGGACTGACCTCCAGATGGGGAAAGCGACCCAGCTCAAAGCCAATACAATTGTCACAGTCCTCAAAAAGGAGTTTAATCTCCTTTACATGATCAGACACCGGCTCCCTACTGAGGCAAGTATTCACGCTCTCGGCGAAGCTTTTATCAAAGTGGAGAAGCTCTCAGCGATGCCAGAACCAACCTCCGAGAGTCAGCAGAGACTGACACAGTTCATGAGTCAGCATACTAGTTCCTCCGCAAACGTGCCTCCGCCAGAATCTGCAACGGCTTCCACTCAGCCTCGTCTGTGACTTTTCAGTTAACTCATGATATGGTCTAAACGGCCTATTTCACTTTCATTTAGTTTATTTCTTTCAAAGTTCCGAGTGGGTTGTTTTTCCCCCACTCTTGCATTTTACTTTTTACATCAAACACTTGTTTAAATTTCTGTTTTGAAAGTGGCCGAGGGCATGTTTGCACATGATGGGAGGCTTAATTCCCTATCATGAAATTTTTTTGTTATGATAGTGACTTTTAACAAATTTTGTTCATGCGAAGAAGATATTTCCCCGAAATATCTTCTCGCTGAAATGAGAGGAATCCTATATAAGGTAGATCAAAGAAGAAAGAAAGGTTCCAATTCTTCAGAAGAAATTGACTGTGTAGGGATTTTCTGTGTGTGTTTTGTGAAGACTCAAATGCTAATGTGAAGAGCCCGTTGGGCTTCAATGATAAGGAGTTATACTTTAATAAGGATTTCGGCCTTGGTTTATGGTAGTGTGTAATTCTCTCTTGTTTATTGCAATATCGTTGTTCATTTCATTTACATCCATGTCTCTGGTATTATATTTTGGAATGCGAGTGTCCCGTTGTTTCTGATATGAATTTATCTCTCTGATACTTATATCATAAGCTTCCTGGTACTTTAAAAATGGCTCAGGTATAATACAGTGTTTCATCTCCAATTCATACATATTTCTACTATATTGGCCGTTACGAAGTGCTATTGACGAAAGTTTCCAGCATGTATGGATTCTTAGTCATATAAGCCCATCATATGCTGGGAAACTCTTCTTGGTGTCGTCTTCATAATAGTTAATATCTCCTTCATTCTATGCAGCTCAGTAGTCACCTTTATATATACCCCTTTTTCTGCCATATACCATGAATCCGGCCCTGTTTACTGTAAACTGTCTTAAAGTTGTCTGATACATCAGTGTTTGAGTTCAATATTACATTCATCCAGTATTACTCTTTAAGCATCAAGCTGTCGAAAGTTTTGGTTCCACTCAAATATTATTCTCTGTTTGTAAAGAAGTAGTATGAGAGCCCTGTCTTGTTTAAACGTTAAACGCTGTTATGCGTCCTCTGCTCTCCATACATTATAAGATGTCC